>CM064495.1:19916578-20141283 GCA_032716605.1 Paralithodes platypus
ACAGTGAAACTTGAGACGGTGAGCGAGTGGGAGAGGCAAGGTCACTCACCAAATTTCGCTTAAGGGACACGGGACGCCAAGCCCTTCCCCATGGTAAATCGACTTTCAGAGCTACATTTGTAGAAGCAGAAAATACTTTGAGAAGGCGGCAGCGGCAGCTAGGGAACAAGCAAAACGACTTGGTGAGGATGAGCGCTGTTGAGTGAGGGTCAGCGTGGTGACCCTTCTCGTCCGCCATTGTATCCCTTATCTACCCACGCCACCCAAGGATGACCCGGATGCCCCGCAATCTTCCCCACCACCCCCACCATTGCCAAGGGTTGAGGACCCCACACTTTTAGGGTTCAGGCGTTACCCCCAATTTCCGGCAGGCCCCCAATGCTTACACCACACGAACTGTTTGAGGCCTTCTTTGATGAGGATGGTGGTAGGCTATGTTGTCAAAGAGACAAATAAGCAGCAACACTTCCAGGTCCACTTTTTGGTAAAGGTGACCAAGGGCCACATGAGGCAGTGGACCCCAGTGACTCATAAAGAGTTCATTGGTGTTCCTGGCACTCACCATGCTAAGGCCTCATGTCAAGAAAGCATCGGTTGCCTGACTATTGGATCACCAATTGATCTGATATCCACCCCTGCCTTCGGGAAATATATGTCTCGCGACCGGTACCTTGATATCCTCGCAGCGCTCCATCTTGTCAACAACCTTGAGACGTCCAAACTCCCAGACAAAGCTGTGGAAGATTAGGACGTTTGTATGAGATGATGAGAGAAAGCTTTACCTCCTACTTCAAGCCCTTCCGCCTAAGGTCGTCATGGACGAGTCTCTGGTGCTGTTCGGGGGAAAAACTCAGCTTCCGGCAGTTCATCCCCTCAAAAAGACCATCGCTTTGGCATAAAATTCTGTGTGCTGTCGGCGACTGCCAAAAACTGGCTATGTCCTGGACTTCCTGGTTCTACAGCGGGAAGGCAGGGAACGTGCTTGTGGACCCCCTCATTGGCTTTGGCGGAGCAGTGGTTGCAAGCCATGATGGACCGCTACTGTCATAAGAATCACGTCCTCTACACGGACAATTTATTACAACGTCCCCCACTCTCTCACAGTACCTGCATGAGCGCAAGAAGGGGGACTGTTAGGCACAGGACGAGGGAAAAGGAAGGCCATGCCACCTTTCCCTCCAACAGACCCCCCCAAAAAGGTGATGTGTTCAAGGAAGAAGTCGGGGCCCCTTCTGGCTATCCACTGGGCACGACCAGCGGAAGGTTCAAACCTCCTGGACCACCATCCACAAGGGGGAGGAAATGGTGGAGACTGGCAAGGTGGATCGCCGCACCCCAGGCCGGGTGACCAAGCCCGAGCTTTGTCCCTGGACTCCAACATAAACATGAGGCTGCGTGGGACAAGTCCGACCCCAAAAATTTGGGCAGATAGGCTTTCATTGACTGCCTGCGTACCTCGTGCAGATGGTACAAAAAGTTCTTTCTGCATATGGTGGACAATGTTCAGTTTCTTGAATGCCTACCACAACTATACAAGCTTCGGAATGTGAACACACCCATGAAGTTCAATAGCCTGCGGAGGTTCCAAAAAAGCAGGTGTTGACGGAGACTCCTGGGTGAGAAGTATGCTATGCCACAGAGGGCATTGGCATCATCCCCATGGGCCCAGCCGGTTATTGACCGCTTGCAGTCTGCTCCATAACTTGACTAGGCCACAGGCTTGGTTCCCTGCCCTCAGAATGGAATCCGGAAGAACACAGCCAGAAGCGGTGCCATGTCTGCTACAACAGGCAGGGTGAAGAACCCCGAGGTCAGGGTAAAAAGTCAACCGTGGAGTGCTGTTGGAGTGCAAGGTGGCACTCTGTGCTGTAGATTGCTTCTTTTTACTTACCACTCCAAGCTGGAGTTCTAATAATCATAAACTGACAATTGCCAAATAAAATGACCAATATGTACACTATAATTATATATAGGCAAAAAGTGGAAGAAAACCAATGATTGTAATACAAAAGTCCATGTATTATGAGAGAACATTGATACAAATACAAATTACACGTAATAATATGATGAAGTAAGTGACACCATATGTATATAGGCACCAAGTGACATTCATATGATTAGAACTATAGAAATATATAAATCAGTGCAAAAAAGGCACAATAAATTGGTATATATAAATCGTTTACAAAATTCATATACACTAAGTTGAAAAGTGACACAAGACCTAATTTTTGATGGCCAAAGTATAATAAACAACCTGTGATAACGAATAATCCCCCCCCCCCCCCCCCAGTGACCTAATACAACAATAAACCTACCTCAATTACTAATAAAATTGTCCACGGTATCGAGTGTGAAAATGAGCATTCTCAGTGACAGTGACACTCTCTTAAAGCATATTTGTCAAAGTGAAAGTGACACAAGACCTAATATTTGATGGCCAAAGTATAATAAACACCTGTGATAACGAATAATCAGTGCCTAATACAACAATAACCTACCTCAATTACTAATAAAATGTACGGTATCGAGTGAAAATTAGCATTATCAGTGACAGTGACACTCTCTAAAACATATTTGTCAAAGTGGAAAGTGACACAAGACCTTATATTTGATGGCCAAAGTATAATAAACACCTGTGATAACGAATAATCAGTGCCTAATACAACAATAACCTACCTCAATTACTAATAAAATGTACGGTATCGAGTGAAAATGAGCATTATCAGTGACACTCTCTAAAGCATATTTGTCAAAGTGAAAGTGACACAAGACCTAATATTTGATGGCCAAAGTATAATAAACACCTGTGATAACGAATAATCAGTGCCTAATACAAAATAACCTACCTCAATTACTAATAAAATGTACGGTATCGAGTGAAAATGAGCATTATCAGTGACAGTGACACTCTAAAGCATATTTGTCAAAGTGAAAGTGACAGAAGACCTAAGAATTTGATGGCCAAAGTATAATAAACACCTGTGATAACGAATAATCAGTGCCTAATACAACAATAAGCTACCTCAATTACTAATAAAATGTACGGTATCGAGTGAAAATTAGCAATATCAGTGACAGTGATTACCTAATAAACATATTTTATATAATTGGCCTCAAAATAACTAGAAAATATCAAATAAACATCACATTCTCAATATCAAACACTAAAAATCTTCTAAGGGAGATAAATACTTTGGCGCGGCGAGCGGCTAGGTGCGTCGTAGCCATGGCCGAGGCGACGCGTCCAAACGCGGGAAGAATTTGCCGCCGAAAAGCACTCGTCTTCCCGCGCTCACCATTATGCAACCAGAGGGGCTAGAGACCTCTACTCAACGCCATTCGACAGAGGAAGGTTTGTGGAACATTAATCTTTTTTATTCACAACATTACATGACATATTCATTGACTTACAGAGTAGTTAACATAGGCCAAAGATCGTCAAAACACCCGGTACCGGAGCACAGTCGTAAGCTATAGCCCTCGGGGTTGGAGGGTTTAAACGGCTGGAAATAAACGTCAGTCCACATAATAAGCTCTTTTGTTAGCCAATCCCCCTATGACGTCACATTCATTCATTTATTAGAGTTTCTTCCTGTAGAATGTCCGGGTAAGAATGTACTGTAGTCCGGGTGTACCGCCCGCCTTGTTTTACACTATGCGGATGCTCGCGATCATGTTCCGCGTCTATTTTGACTGCCGTGGGATACATAATAGGTTCCCTCACCCCCCATGACTTATTTCTCATATATTGCCAGCAGGGGGCAAATAACAAAAAATAGACGGGAACTGAACAGCGAGCAATCCCTATGTAAACATGACGACGTCGGACCTTACACCCGTATACTACATCCTTCAGTCCAGAACTGACTTCTGGAAGTGTTTGTTCAATGAATATTGAAGGGTTTTGCTTATAAGAACACTAGAACATCTTCTATAACAGGGTGATATGACCTTCACCCTGCATTATGTATACTGCGTGCTGAACAATATTGGTAAGATTATACGGTGTGACCGCCGCGATACCCATCGATTTTTGTGTGGCCTACGGAAGTGTATAGAACATATCTGTAATACATTGGCATATATGTCTGTACTGTCGGAAACGTATTACAGTATAAGGGAGTTTTGACCTCTGTTAAAATATATGAGAATGTCATAAGTCCTGGGGGGTGAGGGGGGCTTGCCCCCCCTTAAATTCTGTATCCCAAGGCAAACGGTTATTGCAGCTAAATAGAGCTATTTTTCCTTTATCCTCTTTAACCTACATCTTCCTGACCTTCATAGTCCTCCCTACAAGTGGGGGACGTGTATAGCCTAGGGTAAGACGGGTAATTTGCCACGACGCTAATTTACAGGATCTGCTCTGGGTAGGCCAATCGGCTTTCTGCAGACTCATTTTTTATGTTCTTATGTTCTAATAATTTTCATTCAAACACCAATACAGTATCTCCG
This sequence comes from Paralithodes platypus, assembly GCA_032716605.1. Taxonomy (NCBI): domain Eukaryota; kingdom Metazoa; phylum Arthropoda; class Malacostraca; order Decapoda; family Lithodidae; genus Paralithodes; species Paralithodes platypus. Next base: position 19,921,034 of record CM064495.1, read on the forward strand.
AAACTATTGCATGGTTTCGGCTGCAGTTGGCTTAGGTTGTAGAGCTAGTTTGGCTTAGGTTGTGTTGCAGTTTGGCGGGGCCGGGGCGAGCGGCGCGTCTGACGGTATGGTCGGGTGTTTGTGGGTGTATTTACCTAATTGTATTTACTAATGTTAGTTTACAGGAGTTGAGCTAAGCTGTCCCGTCTCTCAGTCTACTTTTTATCCAATTTTTTCTTGAAATTGGATGTGTTCCTTGCCCCTACCACCTCCTCCTCCAGCCCCATTCCATTTGTCAATACATCTATAGGGGAAGCTAAACTTCCTGATATCGTTCTTGCAGGTAGGTCTTTACTTTGTAGCTGTGGCCTATAGTTATTCCTGTATCCATAATTAATATATCCTCCCTATCCAGCCTCTCCAGCCCCCGGGTGCATTTGTACATCTTATCATGTCTCCCCTCTCTCTCCTCTCTTTTAAAATCGGTAGATTTATTGTCTAGCCTCCCTTCATATGGCAGTTCTCTGAGACTTGGAACCAATCTAGTAACTGCTCTCTGGATTCTTTCTAACTTGTGGATATGCTTCTTTAGATGCGGGGACCACACCACTGCTGCATACTCCAATCTTGGTCTAATCATACTTCATAATTTTCACTACCATGTCCTCATCCAAGTAGTTCAGAGCAACTTTCATATTCCCGGCCATTGCATACATTCCGCTAAAGAGCTTGTTAATATGTTTCTCTGGTGACAAATTATCTTGTATAATCAACCCTAAATACTTTTCTTTTTCGGCCTTGCTAATTATATTATCTCCCATCCTGTACTCCCAATTTGGTCTATTCACACTTCTTCCCATATTTAACACATGGCATTTACTTATATTAAATTTCATTTTCCACTTGGTGCTCCATTCATATATTTTATTGTTTATGGGTGGGTGCGTCCAATGTGGTGGCGCGTGTGAAATTGTGTTGGCAGTCGCCGTCAGCTGCTGTCTGGTACTTCACACTAGCACCCTACACGCCGCACCCGCACGAGACACGTCCACCCGCACTAAAATAGGCCTACGTCCACACCGTACAAATACGTCCCACACCCGCACTAGACACGTCCACACCCACACTACACGTTCACACCGCACTAGACACAGTGGCACTAGGCTACACGTTCTGACACACCAGCATCTCTGCCCGCCCCGTTCAGTTGTGTGTGTGTGTGCGTGCAACATTTTTCGATTGGCATGTTTAGTGTCAGTTTGGGTTTGTGCATGTTTTCATGGTTTTACCTGCGCGCGCGTATTGCATCATTACCGTCAGTTTCTGCTAGTGTTTTGTCTGTCCATTATCATAAATTTTCTCTAGTTTAAGGTGCGTTTATATTTGTTAAAATAGGTCGCGGGGAAACTCCCCCGCCCGGCGGGGTAAATTCGCGGCGCGAGAGACCTTTTAAATATTGGCGGCATGGCCAAAAAATTATATATATTTTTTGTTTATATGGCATCTATAGCAGAAAGGCTGAATGTATAGCCTAGATAAAAAAAAATGTCAAAATTTCATTTGTGGCAGTATCTATTCGTCAAAAACCATGATTTTCGGCGAAATTACCTCGTCTTACCTTATACTGTAGATTGTTAGATAATGAGTAAATACTTATTTCCTGCAGTCCTTGCTGTAGAACAATACCGTATATCAAAAAAAAAATTAAAACAAAATTACTGTATACTGTACAGTATATGGTAGGCCTATGTGTTGTTGTTGTTGTTCCCCCCAAGCTGCCTGGCCGAAACAGCCCCAAGGCCCGAGCAACGCCATAACCGAGCGCCCCCACAGAACCCCCCCTCCCGACCACAATAATCAAGCCTGGGTGACCCAAGCCACTCCATGGCGGGGAGCTGAAGAGGGTGCGGAAACGCCGGGAACCCAAAGCCCCCCCAGGGCCCCGTGGCCCCCCGCAAATTTGGAGAGAAAGCTGAGGGGCCAAGGGAAAAATGTGACCCTTTGGCTTCCTCTTGGTATTGGAGGTCAATCCACGTAAGAGACTTGAGATCTAGAAAATATATAGCCTAAAAGGAACAGTCAGTAAGCTATGGGTATGGCAGAGATCGCTCAGTTCTCACTCGATAGACAGCCCATCACCACATGACTAGAACCCAATCCTCTCAGCATCGCTAGAAAGGCCCTAGAAAGCCGCCTTTGGCGGGGGATAGCTATTTCAACCCCTTTCAGGGTTGGGCACCCGCCCTTCAGGGTTGGGCACCCGCCCAAGTTTTCACACCTAGGCCCAAGGCCTATGTGTAAAAACTATTGACTGTCACACGGTCCAAAGTTATATCCAATATTCTCCACTACACCAAGGGTACGATCTTTAGGTTGTTACTTGGGTCAAGGGCTAGGCTTTACCAGCGAATCTATATTGTTTATCCTCAATATAGACTATTTTTTTTTTTTATGTGAGGAGAAATAAGGCAGAACTGCCTTTATCGAGTGACGGCCAAAAATCAAGGGACGGTTGTAGCCAAAATGCCTGGAGGTGATTCCCGTTTGTGGATGTGTATATTTTCACACAACGAGTATCATGGCATAATTAGTGCACTGTAATTCACATCTTGATATTCAAACAGTATTGAATTGACCGATGTCTGGTGGTTATTGCTCACCCTGAAGCCTCCGAGGTGAGTATGATTTAGGCAAGGATCTAGTGCGGGGTACCGCCCGCCTTGTTTACACTACGCGAAACGCTTACGATTTTGTCGTCTCTTTTGACTGCCGTGGGATACAATAATAGGTTGAAGGGGAAAAGCCCCCCCCCCCATGAATTAGTGTCATCATCATATATATTGCCAGTAGGGTGCAAATAACAGAAAAAATAGCCGTCAAAATAGACGGGAACTTAACCGCGGCGATCAACCTATGTAAGCATGATGACCGTAAGCCCGGACACTACATCCTTCCCAATTTTTACTTGCTAACAGCAGGGATGTGGGTGCGGCAGCCCCCACTAAGGACACTAGGTTGGGTTGTTTGGTTAGGTTGACAATTTAAGAGCATTAGACACTGAAATAGTCTAGCAAGGGTTTAGTTTTGTATCCCACTTACTGGGTAACTAGGATTAATGACAATTAGAACACTGAAATCTAGTGTCAAGGGTTATAGTTTTGTATCCCACTTACTGGGTACTAGGAAACGTACCGGCAGGTAAAGGTTAGTTTTGTATCCACTTACTGGGTACTAGGAGCATGTATTACTAGGCAGGTGTTTTTTGTGTGTCCCACTTACTGGGTACTAGTAGGCTCAGGTCACTTGCCCACACAAAATTTGGAACAACAAGAAAAACCACAGTATAGAAAATATATAAGATCAGTGTGGAATATGCAAGCCCTGCATGGGCTTCTAACCTAGCTGAACACATCATAAGACCTTGCAGACTATTCAAAACAATTATCACAGGCTGCACAGCTATTACACCTACTTCAAGACTACAGTACGCCCCTTGTCGAGGTTGGGGGCCTTCTGGGCCGGCGACTGGGGCTGATGGAGGAGGGATTGGGATATTTCCCTTTCCCTCTCCCTCTTCCCTCGAGCTTATGTCGTGGCTTGACTAATTTTGCGTAAGTTTTTATTCCTCTTTCTATTTTTTCCCTTCTATTCTTATTCTGTCCCATTTAATTGGTTGTCCTTGTTCGGGCAGCCTATATCAAATGCCTCCCTGGCCTGGCTAGGTAGTAGGCTCCTGACCTGGTTTGTCTCTTCGGTTTGCTGATGCATCCGAGCTGGCTTGATTCCCCTCAGTAATGCATTTTTTGCATCTTGCTGTGATTTTTCTACCTTAGTCCTGATCTCTCATTCTTGGCCCATGATCACTTCTTGGTTGGTGCTGCAGTGTAGCACTTCTTGGCTCATCCTTCGGCCCTGCCCTATAAGGCTGCTGTGAAGCTCATGTGGTCCGGCTGAACTGATGAAATGGCGAGAAATATCTGCATGTCTTCGCCTTCCTAGATTTGCTCCCCTCCTGCCCTTTCCTATCTATCTTGACTTGATTAGTTGTCCATCTTGATCTAATCCTTCGGGTCAGCCCTATCAGAGTTCTTTTATGGAACTCGGTGGTCTGGTTAAACTAATTATATATATACAGTACAGTACAGTAGGGTCCCGCATAAAACGAGTCTCGATTAAAACGACCGACCTAAAATATTAATATTTAATTTTCGATCAGAACGAATGTGATCACATAAAACGGGTCCGCCGCCAAAGTGGGGCAAATCCGAGGAGTTTTCATATAGAGCGCCGAAATATCGTACGCTTTCATATAAAACGCCGAAATATCGTACAAAACGTACAAAATATTGTACGCTCCTGACGGAAATTTACGCTTCCAGTGAACATTGACGATATTGGGCCACCAAAATGCTGTGTTCACATAAAACGAAATCGCATAAAACGCCCTCGTTTATCGACCATACTCGTTTTATGTGAGACCCTACTGTATATATATATATATATATATATATATATATATATATATATATATTATTGTTTATCTTTTTCTTTTTCTTTTTCTATTATTAATATTAATATTGATGATTTTTTAAATTTATTGTTCTTGTTAAAAGAGTACTCTTTGTTTAAATCTGTTGTTACTTCATATTTTGCAATTATTTGTCTTTATATTATATGTATTCATTGTCGATAGTATCAATTGCTTACTTTTGCGATTTCCTTAGTTTATTTGTGCTATAAATGTAGGTTATTTGTAGGGTAGTTATTGATAGGGGTCACTTGAGGCATGCTATGCTTACAGGTACCTACCCGATAGCACTATCGTTAGTGAGTGCTGTACTGTATTTTATTATTTTGTAATAGTATAGATATCTTATCAATATTTGTATTTTGTACTATTGTTAATGTCTTGTCATGTTGCAAATTTGATTTTAAATAATATTTTGACATTTAACATGTAGTTTCTTTATTCATGCAGAGTTTAGTCAAATTTGCCAGAACGTCCCGGACTTCCCAAACTTGACTACTTCCTTTAACGTGACGATAGTGCGTTGTTATATGTGAGATTAGTTTGCTTGGGAAACAGATTAACTTGCTCATGTAGTAATGTACACCCTATGTGGTGGATTGTGTTCTTTTATTTAATAATTTTCATTTTAGTAAGCGTTGTTTCCACATAGCGATTTTGATAATTTAATTTGACTATATTTTCCTTGTCCCAATTTTGGTTTGTTTAGTTTGCAAGTTTTACATTTTAATTAATATATATATATATATACAGTAGGGTCCCGCATAAAACGAGAAATTGGTCGATAAACGAGGCCGTTCTACGCGATTTCGTTCTATGTGAACACGGCATTTTGGTGGCCCAATATCGTCAATGTTCACTGTAAGCGTAAATTTCCGTCTGGAGCGTACGATATTTCGTACGTTTTGTACGATATTTCGGCGCTCTATATGAAAACTCCTCGGATTTGCCCCACTTTGGCGGCGGACTCGTTTTATGTGATCACATTCGTTCTTATCGAAAATTAAATATTAATATTTTAGGTCGCTCGTTTTAATCGAGACTCGTTTTATCTGAACACGTTTTATACTGTATATACAGTATATATAAAACAAAAAACACCAAGAAACCAAAGTTCTCAAAGACCACCAATTCCTGGCTGCAGCCTCCACAAACCAACGCCACCCACTACACTACATGCAGCACACCCACAGACACCAAGGAATATTAAAACAACACCCAGCACACGGTATCACACACAAATAATGATATTTCTCCCTCACTGCCCACCCCAAACCAGCTTCCAGAAGCACATCCATACTAATATCTCTCGCCGTTCCAGCCAATCACTCATAGACAACACGCAGCTGCAGGCACGTCCTCCCAAAATCCATCCGTTATATTGCCAAACAATTTGGGGTGCAACTAGTAAAACCAAATTATTAACTATTGAAAATCACAAAAAAAGAATAATTAGAACCATATCACATAAATCAAGATATGCCCACACAAATGAACTTTTTGGTAAACTTGAATTATTTAAATTTAAGGATATCAATACTTACTGCAGTGCGCTTTTCGTATTTAAATGTCTGCATAACCTTGATAACACTGATTTTTTTACACCTAGTAACAATGAAAGGTACAATGTAAGGGGAGCTGATCTATTAAAGAGTTCCTTCATGACTTTAGTCAGCTCAGACATGTATAAAAATATCATGGAGTTAAGGTGTGGAACGGATTACCTCAAAATTTAAGAAATATACAGGAAATATCTCGGTTTAAGAGACAATTAAAATCTTTTCTATTAGCACAATATCAACAGTGACTACTAAAATAGGTATATCACCAATTATACTACCAATAATTGCAACATCCCTATCACCTAGATCGACAAATGTATAACCTTTAACAATAACGCTGACTGTGCGTGTATGCTGTATATGTGTAGAGTCAAGTAAAGGGTTGAATGAGTTTGAATACTATTTTGTAATAAACATGCTTCTATTTTTGTCTGTAAAGGTGTATATAGTGTAGTTGGCATTTGTATACAAAAAAAAATATATATATACCAGTATATATATATACAGGTAGCCTACAGTATATATTTTTTTTTTATTTTTTATTTTTTTATAGAAATGGATTGGGAGGTTTGACGTACCTCCCAACCTACCAAATAGGAAAACCTACTATTTGGTAGTAGTCTTGGAAAATCCAACGTCAAGGCTATTAACCTAATTGCAATGACGACTTGTCTATTTTGACTGCTATGTCGTCATTCCAACCGCGGTTAAAAAGAAAACGTCTAGAGTCTACTCCTTATCTTGCTCTAGGAGACGTTGTACATTAACCAAAACTACCACCGAAGGTGAAAAAAAGTATAGAAGAGAAGAAAAAGGGGTTTACCTTAGTTACCGCTCAAGGCCCATCCTGTGTTCCGTCATGCGCCGATCCCTGTCGAACGTGCGCATGAGCGACCCTCTCTTGTTATCACATCTCACGTCAGCAGAAGAACGCGGATGGGCAGGGGTCCGGCGTGAGGGAGGGTATTATGTACGTTGGATTTTCCAAGACTACTACCAAATAGTAGGTTTTCCTATTTGGTAGGTTGGGAGGTACGTCAAACCTCCCAATTTGGTAGTAGTCTTGGCAAATCCAACGTCAAGGCTGCATAACAAATAGGAGGAGGACATCCAAGCCCAACATACCAAAAAAACCAATGCATAAGACAAAATTATGAATGACAAAGAAACACAATTTAAACAAGAGAGTTTAATAAAAGAGTGAAAAACTGAGGAGTAGCTAAAAAGAGCAGTTTTAACACGTGCCCGTCATTCATAGTAATGCAAAATCATAGACTTGTCTTAAACCAAAAAGTACTGTACACAAAATCCCTTTTCTTCCAAAACGAACAAAAACATGGATCACATAAACAAAACACAATTTCAATGAGGCAAAAACACTTATGTACTGTATACATATAACATAATCCCAAACTTGCAATCCAGTGTTGCAAACCCGTACTTCCCTCCCCCCCTTTTTTAAAGAAAACAAAGTAAAAGAAAGAGTGACTAGGGGGGAAGACCAGGCAACTTCGCGAGAGCCCTAGGAAACACGACTCCCGAGAGCTATCACAGGCCGAGGGGGTCTAACAATGGACATGGAGAGGTAGGAGGAGACGAAGGTATGGACAGAAGACCACAAACCCGCCGAGGCGACGTCAGGCAACGAACGAGTCTGCAGGAACCGTAAGGAGGCAGCAAAGGATCGCACATCGTGCGCAGAACCCCGACAAGCAGGGTTACTGGCACGAATGACCCGACAAATGTGGCGTCCTATCTGTACCTTCGAGAGCCTCCTACCAGTCCGAGGAGACACCCACACAGCAGTACCCGAAGTCGGAGCCACAGACTCAACATAGGAGTGCAAGGCCTGCACCGGGCACAACACATAGTGAGTATGCCCACGCTTTAAAGCCTGGATGGTGAAAGGCTTGAAAACGTGGGTCTCTCTCTCATTCTTGGCAACAAAATGAGGGGAGGGGGCTAACGTGACGACATTCAAGGACGGGGAGAAGCGCATGCATTCCTGGGACCGCGACATGGCAGCGAGTTTCAGACACCCTATCCCCAGTGGCCAGAGCGACAAGGAAGAGCGTACGCTCCAGCAACTGAACCGGTGTAGTATCCCGTGTATATGTGTGTGAAGCCAGAAGGTCCAGAGCACGCCCCAGATCCCACTGAGGAGGGATCTGGCGCGGAGGCGGTCGCTCCCTGAAGGCAGCCTTCATGAAGGAATCCAGCTCCTTCGGAGGAACGACCAGCCCAGTGACGGACTCAAAGACATCCCGGATGGCAGACAAGTGGTTACGTATAGTGTTGACTTGAAAGCGACGTGTACGGAAGAGGTGAAACAAGTAGTGTAGGACGAGGGAAGGAGAGCTAACAGTCTGGCGAGTGTCCTGTATCCACCTAGTAAAAGACCTCCAGTGGGACTCGTAAGTCCCCCAAGTCAAAGACGTCCATGAACGCTTCAGGAAGTCAGTCAGGTCCCGTCCGTGGACCGGGAGCCACCGTGCCTCACGAACATCCACGATGCGAAGGCCAACGAGGTCCGCAGGTCGCCAACCTGGCTCAAGTGGAAGTTTGAGAGAGGGAGAGGGACCGGACTCGGGCACCACCGCTTCAACTGGGAGTACCAAGCCTGGGCCGGCCACAGAGGCGCTATTAGCCAGACTCTGCCGCGGTACAGCCGCAGCCGCGCGAGGACTTTGCACATCAACAGTGCGTCTGGTGGCGGAAATATGTATATCGACTGCCACCTGTTCCAGTCTTTCATGAAAGCGTCCGGACCCCCCTCCGGAGTGCGAGTCCGGAGGGATAGGTACTGAGGCAACTTGCGCGTCTCCTACGATGCGAACAAGTCGACCTCCGGAACACCCCAGGAAGCTGCGAGGTCGTCGAATACAGTCTGTTTCATCACCCATTCTACAAGAACGCCCTGTCCTCGCGACAGGGCGTCCGCCCACAGGTTGGCAGTCCCGGGCAGGTAGGAGGCGTGCAGGGAGATGTTGTGTCGGTTCGCGAGGAAGAACAACTTCTCTGAGATCCCCAACAGAGTCAAAGACCTGGAGGACCCCTGCTTTTGGAGACAGTGGACAGCTGTCTGATTGTCCATCCTGAAGGCCACCGACTTTCCCCGAAGGGCCAGCGCGTGGTCCCTCAGGAAGAACAAGGGAACCAACAGTTCGAGGGCATTGATGTGTAGGTGTGTGTGTCCCACCCATCTGCCGTGATGTTGATGTCCCAGGTTGGATTGGTAACCCCACCCTACCTCGCTCGACGCATCTGTATCTACCCAGATCGTCGGCGGGGGGGCGGTCCAGGGCACAGCCGCAGAGAGCGTGCCCCGAGCAACCCAGTGTCCTAAGTGTCTGTGAATGGTACACGGGATCGGCATGAGCCGATCCATAGGGGCCAACGGAAACACCTTGTTGCCCATGAGTATTAGGCGGCGCAGCCTGAGCCTCCCTAAGGGAATGGTCAGAGCGGCCCAATTCAGCGAACCCACTAACGAGTCCCAGATCCTCCTCGTGAGGGAGACCGAGTGCAACACGGCGAAGACCTTCCTGCGAAGTTTCACCGCGTTTGGCTGACTCTGGGTCACTGTAGCGTTGGTCAGATCCCATTCGAGACCTACCCACGTCACGACACGCGACGGGGTCAGGCGTGACTTGGGAATATTGATTTTGAACCCTAACTGTGTGATGTGTTGAACTACTGTGAGGGTGTCGTGGACGCACTGTTCTAGGGTGTCTGAAACTATCAACCAGTCGTCCAAGTAAAACAGGATCTGGAGGCCGCCCCTGAGGAGAGGATCCAGAGCCTGCTTTACCAGTTTCGAGAAGATCCGCGGCGCGATGTTGAGACCGAAGGGAAGTCTGTCGAACATGAACACACGATCGGAAGTCTGAATGGCCAAGAATCGCTGGAAACGAGGATGGATAGGAACGTGCCAATACGCATCCTTGAGGTCCAGCGACACTACCCACGACAGAGGTCGCAGGGCCAGTCGTACCGGGTGCACCGTCAGCATCCGAAACCGTGTGTTCACGATGTGCCCGTTGAGGGCCGACAGATCCACCACCGGTCGCATCGCGTCGCAGTCCTTCTTCGGTACCAGAAAAACACGGGAGAGGAAAACCGGTGACCGGCTTTCACCTCCTTGACGATTCCCTGCTCGTGCATGGATGTAATCACGTCGGCCACCTCCGAAGAGACAGGCCGGCTTCGTTGACAAGAGCTGAGTGGGGGTCTGGACTTCCATCTCCAGGTTAGACCCCTCCGTGCAATCTTCCGCCCCCACGTCCCTCGTGGCCACCGAAGGGCGCAAGGGCGAAAATAACCTGTGGGAGCCCCCGAGATGAGGTGAGCGACCCTTTCTGCGAGGCGAGAAGGAGAACAAGGAGGAGACCGACCTGGAGAACCTACACATTTTTTGACGTGGAGGGTCCCCCGGGACGGTCCCTGCGGTCATAAGAGCCACGTTGACCACCCCTACCCCCCCCACCTCGCCGAAAAGGGCGGGTCACCCCATCCCCTGTCCGTCGTGCGTGTCTGACCCCGTCGAAGTGCGGCCGGAAGTGGAAGGCTGGCCAGCCCCTTCTCGGCGGGGATGAAAGGGAGCAGGAGCAGAAGTGCGAGGCGGAACCGACGCTCTGGCCGGCAACTTCCCTTTCCTGCGCCCTTTCTTGGTGGCAGCAGTGGCGGCAGCACCCCGAAGGGGACCGGCAGAAGGACGGGACTGCGAAGACCCTGGTCGCGACACAGCGCGTCTTTGCGTGTCGTAAGCAGGGTCCGCTGACAGAGAAGCGTAGCGTTCCCAAGCATCCTGCGCAAAAAGCCCCGATGTATATAGCTCAGAGTATAACAGACCCTGACGAATATCCAAAGGGGCCTTCCGGCAGAACGAGGACCTTACCGTCTGGCGTTGTCGAGTTGCCTCGCACAAAACCGCCTTCAGCTCGGGAACCAAAGACACCGCGAGCTGAAGGTGGATCCGCCGAACGTGGTCCAAGCCCTCGCGAAGATCGCCAGGTGCAGTCGCCTCGATAAGTCGCAGGTGGTGAACAGACGTCTGGAGGGAACCTAGAAGACAAGACAATAAGTTCGCCACCCTCTGCCGCAAGGTAAAATCCCTGTCGACAGAGGACTTATCTGGGTGGGAGAAGAACGGGTTAGCAATAGCACAAATTTCAAGTTTGGGAGCGCTAATCCAGGACCAGAACTTGCCATCCAATCCGCCGACAGATACCAGAGGAGGCAAAAGCAGTGACGACTCTGGGGGAGGGACTGAAATAGATCTGTCGACGGAACGGTTGGCAAAGTCTAAGGCCTCAGCAAACAATGGGAGAGGGCTATCGAGCACGCCGGCTCAGCCAGGCTTACCGCCACCGCACAAACCCGACCCATAGGAGGACAGTCCCGTTAAACACAGCCAGGGACTGAACATCCTGAAGGATGTCCTGGCGGCTGAAGTCTGACCAGAGCTTAGTTCGAGGAGCAGACGGGGGCTTGGGCTTCACCGAAAAGTACTGAAGGTCAGTCCTTGTCGGGTACGCCCGCACCTCCACGTCCACCACCTGATCGCCCTGAACTGCATTTTATCATTAATTTGGACCGACCAGTCCGAAGGTAGGGCCCTCTCACCTGACGGGAAGTCGGTAGCACGCTCCGGGTGGGAGGCCTGCCCACCCATCCAAACAGCCAAGGAGCCATAGAGGAGCGGCATAGTCCGCGACGGGACGTAGCCTTTTGGATGGGGGGCAAGCGCGGACCCTGCCCTAGCAGACGGAGGACCCCCGCATGTGAGACAGCAGGGGCAACCACCTGAGCCAGGGCAGGAGCAGTACTAGCCGACGACCGGGCAGGCGGAGAAGAGCAGGGCGAGAAGGAATGTGGTCCACCGCAGAGGGGAGGGGGACCAAAGCAGGGGTAGGTTGGGTGAGGCGCTGAGGTTGTGTCACCGCCAAGAAGCGCGATAAGAGGGATTCTTGCATCGCCTCCAAGCGCGCGTCGAAGTGTGACACAACCCACCCCTGCATAGCCGAAACGATCGATCCGAGAGAGGCGACCCCCCCGAAGAATAGGTCGGCCGCAGGGGCGAGTGAGCGAGAGCGAGACCCACGACACGAAACAGCAGCGTCGCGGCCCAAAGAAGGCGAGCGACGACGGCCGTGGCGGTCCTGAGGGTCTCGTTCCCGATCACTAACGCCCGAGGGGGAAACATCACCATCCCCCTCTTCCAGCGACACGTCAGCCCCCGAGAAAGGGGACCCCGAAACCTCGCTATACTCTACCGAGTCAAGCGGCGGGGTACCCTCACGGGGAGAGCCGGCAAGCGAAGATCAGGAATAGAAGAAGGAAGAGGAGCAGGATGACGGGAGGGGGAAGGCTGGCCGGGTGAAAGGAGGTCAGAAGGAGCCGCGGGGGGAAACAGAGCAAGGATCCCCGGGGCTGAGAGAACAGGGCGGCCCGACACCGAGGCGGAGGAGGGAGGAACCTCCACCTTGGGACGAGACCTAGAAGGAAGAAGAGGCACCGAAGCAGGAGAAGAAGCAACTACATCCTGGCGGACCCTCCTGGACAGAGTAGAAGGAGGGAGCAGAGGGCCAGCTACAGCATGAACATCCGCGCGCGTAGAGGACAAATGAAGAGGACGTCTTTTGTGCAGGGGAAGCGGGCGGAAGGTAGTAGAGCCCCTATCCGGAGAGGCCAGGGGAGGGCGTACAGGGGCAGAGACGCTAACCCCGGCCTCAGGGCGAGAACCATGACGAGGGTGCACGGCGGAGTCAAGGTGAGCAGGAGGACGAGGAGGGGCAGTAGAGGACGAGCGACGAGGAGAGCGAGAGCGTGGACGGAGCTGGGGATCCACCCGACGATGTGACGACCGACCACGGGACTCAGGGAGGAGGGCCCGAGCAGGGAGAGGGCCAGGTAAACGGCCTCCAGACGGGTCAGGGATGCCCAGGGCGACGCGGATCCGGTCTTCAACAAAGGCCGGGGAACGGTGGCCCACAGTCCTGATGTGGTGGGAGACCACCGCCCACACAGACTGAAGGGATGCAGAGGCCACTGCCGCGTCAGAGGAACCAGGGTGATGGTCCACCACATCCACCAGGTCCATACACGGGCCACACAAAGCAGGGAGGTAGGCCGTAGAGGACACACATTGAGAGTGGCGTAAGCAGGACCTGTGGCAGTCCAAGCACGGGGAGCCACAGCCCTGGCGAAAGCAAGGCATCCCACCTGCAACGGAAGAACACACACCATAAGCAGCACGTTGACGGAGTAAGTGAAGATAATGTCCAATAAAAACCAGGGAATGAGCATGGGTAAACAGGAACACACATGCAAACTGGAAGTCGTACTCACTCTAAACCGGGAGCACCGATGGAGGTGAGGAGGGCGGGTGAGGCGGAAGAGCACAAGCAGAACCTGCAAAGATGGAGAAAGTGTTAACCACCACTCAACACCTCACATGCAGGGTCCATAACACCAGGAAAGTGCATACACCAATATAGTACCAGGCAACAAGATGACACAAAAAAGGGTCACCGGGAAAGCCAACTATAACCGCAAATTTGCGGGCCAATGGAGGCATAACCGTACCGACACAACCCTCCCGCCTCACCGCGAGACCCCCCAGCGATCTCCGCAAATTTGCGGGGAGCCGAAACGTCCGTGGACCGAATCGAGCACTCTGCAAATTTGCGGGACCGGCCGAGATGGTCCGGCGCCGAAAAAGCGAGAGGAGCGTCTAGGGAATACCAACACAGGCCCAGAAAAAAGCGTCAACTCCTTATGACTCCAAGCGACGATGGCCATCAAGCTGAGCAATGTCTTCCTTGATAATATCCTGACTCAACCGGTCAAGGGAGAGGCAAGGAAGACACACCAGGGGAGAGGAGGCACATCCCCCAGGAACCACCCCACCCACAGAGATAGAGCAAAGCCCATGAGGAGAAGTGGCAGGAAGGGTGGTTTGGCACAAACAGGGGCCCCCGTAGGGTACCCCAGGATTGGGCAAAAGGGAATGAAAGGATGGAGGTGAAAACAGTAAGGGAACACAAAAAACCAGTAAATGAAACTGGCGAGAAAAAGGGTGGCCTAGCCGTGAGGAGAGAATGTGTCAGGGGGAAAAAACCCTGTGGTGTGAGGGAGAGGCCCCCGTGGGGTACCCCTGGATATCACGAACCACCAAGCGCCCAGGCCCTTGAGACACAGTGAAGGCTCGAAAGGGGGGACTCGGGAATAATAACGCTAATAATGCGGCCGACACAAACCCTACAAACAGCACCGCCACCACGAAATCTCAGATTGTGAACCAACTGTACACCTAGGCTATGAAAATATGAAAACTCATAGGGCATAGCAATTCCTGAATGAGAAACAAGCTAGGCTAAAATAAGCTAAACTATGCCCAGACTAACAGGAAAAAAGAATATGAAAAGAGAAAGGAATGAAAAACACATACGAGGAACGCCAGGCGCCCCCGTACCTTCGGTAGCTATTTCCACACGCGTCTCCATTAAACACACTGAGGAGCCCATTTACGTGTGCCCTAGATCACGTAACATCTGTCTAACAAAAAGAAGGCCAGAAAAGCCGAAACGAACCTAAAACAGGGTGAATTGAAGGAGCACAACAAAAGCGGACTCAACAATGGCGACGCGTGAAAAAATGATAACAAGAGAGGGTCGCTCATGCGCACGTTCGACAGGGATCGGCGCATGACGGAACACGGGATGGGCCTTGAGCGGTAACTAAGGTAAACCCCTTTTTCTTCTCTTCTATACTTTTTTCACCTTCGGTGGTAGTTTTGGTTAATGTACAACGTCTCCTAGAGCAAGATAAGGAGTAGACTCTAGACGTTTTTCTTTTTAACCGCGGTTGGAATGACGACATAGCAGTCAAAATAGACAAGTCGTCATTGCAATTAGGTTAATAGCCTTGACGTTGGATTTGCCAAGACTACTAACAAATATATAGTCTACAGTAAATGATTCACCATGTTCTAATATATAGGTCTAAATGAATGGTGTAAGTGTGTACTCCATGCACAACAAAGTTTATGTCCTTTACTAATTAGGCATACCTGTATACTGTTAGGGAAGCGTCTTTGTATCGAATTGTGGGTAGAATTGCGAGTATGGCCTTTGAACATCAAGTCAATAGTTGTACAATGTATATTATATATATTCAATTTTGTAAATGGTATTACATAGGTAATTGTGATAAAAACAATCAGGTTTGAGCTCTGGGAAGTGAGTGTAACCTCATATGTTAATCACCACTAATTTAATATATTTAATTTTATTATATTTTGCCCACATACATCCCTTTTCGAAGTTAGAAAATTCTTTACAACACGTAGTTCCCAGGGCACATAGCTGTGACTAAGTATATTAAATACAATTGCATTTTGATAGATCGAGTTATAGCCAGGTGCCTTTAACCCTCCAGCCCCGGCTATGTATTATATATATATTCCCCAAAACCCGGGTGTTTTGGCCGAAAAACGTCTACGCCTAGGCTACCGTATCTTTGTTATTCTGACTGCTTCCGCATTCCCGCGCATCCCCAAGCGTAAATGTGTTTCTTACCTGTAGAATTGCGTTAAGTAGAGCTCTCTAAGTCAACTGGTTCAGTTGTGATGATGATTTCATTGGAGATAACTTTATGGCAAAAACAGCCACTTTACACTACTTTTCGATACTTAACAACAACATACAGGCACACACGAACAAGCGACGTACTCCTTCTTGTGGCCGGAGATGTGGGGCGTCGGTCCAGCCGGCTGTTGTTTACATGCGTCGGACCGACGCCTCGCACACCAAGCTCACAGGCTTTCAACCACTGGGCGTTCAAGAGCCCTTCCGGGCAGCTTGGGTATGCTTTTTTATGGGCGTTCAAGAGCCCTTCCGGGAAGGAAGGGTTAAGAGAGACATCTCTCAAAAGGCTCAGCCTTATTTTTTTGTATTATTAGTATATATTTTTTGTTTTTAACAAATCATTTGTAAGCAAAATTGTATTGTATACTAAAGGCTGAATACAAATATTTCAATCAATCAATCAATCCTTCATCCATCCATCCATGTGGGCACCATCCAGCTCTTCTTAGCTACCAGAAGAGACTGGATATCTCCGTCGTCGACACCTGCCCAGGATGCAACACAGCACCCCATACTATTAAACACATCATAGAAGACTGCATTATACACAATCACTTACGCCAACAACATAATTTATTAGTGGCCCCTCCATCATTGACGAACATGCCTATTACATAAGGCATCCTCTTCAAACACTAATCCGCCGTAGTTTGAATCTACCGCGCAGAGCATTTAAAAACTGAGGAGCCTTCATCATGAGCGCACGCGACCTCACTCATGGCTTCAGTCATTATGAATTGGGTTCTCACTACGAAAAAACTTCGTAAAAAATAAAAACAAAAACAAAATAAGAATAACTATCCAATAAGCTTTCCATCATATCGTGGATGTACTTGTGTGGATCTTTGACCAGACGCTGATTCAGGCGTCATTCTTCCTTCTCTGCTCTGCGCTCAGCCTGCCCGGACGTGTCTCCCCACGCTCCGCTGGTTCCGCATTTGCTGCGTCCCTAGTGAGTTTTTTCTCATTTGTTTACTCCGGGATGTATCGAGTAAGGTTAGGATATGTGTAGCAGGAGTGTCCTGGGCTGGTTGCCCGCAGTGCAGTGTATTTTGGGTCGTGTGTTTGGGGCATCTATTTCGGATGTACCCTCGTGGTCGTGTTGTGGACATGTGATCTTTTCACAGTTGAGTTAGCTTGTGATGCAGGCGGCTTTCATTACGCGTTATTTTATGCTGCCTTTTATCTTTCTGATGAGGTAAGCGTTGCTTCTGACGTTCCCAGCGTATTTTTCTTCACTTAGTGAAGTTTTTTCTGGGTCCCGAGTCAGTCTTCCCTTTGTCGGAAGTCTTTACTACAGTGGTGTGTTGGCGGTGGTTCCTGTTGTTATATTTCAATTTTTTTTTTTTTTTATATTTCAACATTTCTTATGCCGTCTGCTTAGGCCTAGCCAGCCGCTCGTAGCTTTGCCACATGTACAAGTGTTATTGTTTATTTTATAAATATGTCCTACTGTGTCATGTGTATCCTGGTTTAGTTGTGTATTGGCTAATTCCACGGACTATGTATGTTTCCTGGATTAGTTGTGTATTGGCTAATTCCACGGATTATTGTGTGGGCCCTGGGCTAGTCGTGCTTAGCTTGCTCCCAGGTCCGTTGTGCGTTCAGTTGGTTTCTGAACGGGGTGGGTTACTTTCCGGCGGGTTTTTCTCGGTTTCACCATGAAAAACCCGGCCGAGAGCCGTGTTGGGCCACGCATGGTTTCAACACAGGCTTGTGTCCCCGGCGTGGAGGTGTCTGTGGCTCTCCAGGACTGCGTCTCTGTGTTGGTGCCTGTGTCTGTGTAGGTGGGAAACAAGGAGGGGGGTGAAGGAGAGAGAGAGAGAGATAGCTAGAAATGTGAAGGATAATCCAAAAATATTCTGGAAGTACATTCAGGAAAAATTAACAAGAAGAGTAGGGATCCCAGAGCTGGTGGGGGGGTTGAATGATGGGAGTAGAGCGGAGACTGATAAGGAGAAAGCAGAGGTGCTGGGGAAATACTTTGGGGGGGTACTAACAGTGGAGTCGGAGGATGCAGTGCCTACTATTCCCATCAAACAGGCACCGGCACTAGAACTAGTAGAGTTTTCCCATGCTAGAATAAGAAGGGCTATAGAAAAAATGAACAGAAGTAAGTCACCGGGACCGGATGGGATACACCCAAGAATCATAAAGGAAGGAGGGGAGATGTTAGTAGAGCCATTGAAATTTGAGGTATCGTTTAATACAGGACAAATCCCGATGGACTGGAGAGAGGCGAACATAACAGCTATATTTAAGAAGGGAAAGAGAAATGACCCAGGGAATTATAGACCAGTCAGTTTGACAAGTGTTGTGTGTAAACTAATGGAAACGGTAATTAGAGAAGGAATAATGGATCATATGAAGTCAAACCAACTTTTCAGTGGGAGACAGTTCGGATTCTTGCCGGGGAGGTCGACGGTACTACAACTAATTAAGGTGGTAGATGATTGGATGCAAATTCTAGAAGATGGTGATGTAATAGACGTGGTATATTGCGATTTTATGAAGGCCTTCGATAAGGTCCCACATAAAAGGTTAATAGAGAAAGTTAGAAGCTATAATATAGGGGAGAAATGTGTGAAATGGATAGAAGCCTTCCTGAAAGATCGGAGACAGAGGGTATTGGTGAATGGAATAGGCTCGGGGTGGAGGGAAATTACAAGTGGGGTACCTCAGGGATCTGTGTTGGGACCACTGCTGTTCGTTATATTTATCAACGACTTGCCTGAAGTTATAACTAATGGAAGTGAGGTATACCTGTATGCGGATGACACTAAACTGTATAGAAGAGTGAGGAGTAAGGAAGATATGGGTTTGCTTCAAGGAGATGTGGAGGGCATGAAGGGATGGTCTGAGCATTGGTTAATGCCTTTTCATCCAAAAAAATGCAAGTACATGCGGATTGGGACCAGCAAGATAGACAAGGTAGGATACAGTATGTATGAAGCGATGGAGGAAGTGAGTGCAGAAAAGGATATAGGAGTAGTGATAGACAATAAGTTAAATTTCTCAGAACATTTAGCGGAAAAGATAAACAAAGCCAATAGAATTGTAGGGCTGATAAGGAGGACATTTGTGTCACTTGACGAAGAAATCTTCAGGAATCTATATACAGCGCTGGTTAGGCCGCACCTGGAATATGCAAACCAGGTGTGGGCTCCATATATGGTAAAGGATATAGAAGCAGTGGAGAAAGTGCAGAGGAGAGCTAGCAAGCTGGTACCAACGTTGAAGAACGCGGGCTATGAGCAGAGGTTGAGGACACTGGGGCTTCCGACACTGGCATATAGGAGAAAGAGAGGGGATATGATAGAGACTTTTAAGATAGTGTCAGGAAAGTACGATGAGGATGTGTGTGAAGGTATCTTCTTGATGCGGGAGGGAACAAGAACGAGAGGACACTCTAAGAAAATTTACAAAGAAAGAAATAGGCTTGAGAAGGCGAAGAACTCATTTTGTGATAGAGTGGTAAATGAGTGGAACGCACTGCCCCAGTATGTAGTCGATTCCGAATCAATAAGGGAGTTTGAAAGTAATCTTGATAAAGCATGGGGAAGACAAGATTTGAAGTTTGATTATAAAACAAAAATACAGAATAGTAAAATGTTGCGTCTGCTACCGCCGCCGCCAACACCGTGAACGACCGCAGCAGTGCAAGTACTGGTACTGAGCTGGATACACAGGCATAGTTTGCCTTTTTCCAGAGGATCTACTGTAAGAAACTGTAAGAAACTGTAAGTTTCAGGCTCCCTATGATCCCCGGCGGACTGGCTGTACCCATCTAACATTGTTCATGCGGACAGATGTTATGAAGTTTTTCTAACCGGTTTTACAAACCAAAAGGAAAAACCTAGCTGTTGTTGAGGGCTTTCCTCCCCGGCGATCTTTTACAAAGAAGTGGGGACAGGAACTTATGGGGTTAACGTTGTTTACATCTCACCCGGCGGGTGCACCTTGGTAGAGTGGGATGAACGTCTTGGTCATTCAATTTAGTTAACCGATCCATTTTAGTGGTACTTTATGTATCGCCGCCTTCAGACTTACGGCGATCGAAGGCTCAATTAGGGTTAACATCTTTTTCACAAATTTTTCACACCCGGCGGGTGCTCCTGGGAGGGGGAAATAAGGAATTTACAATTCCATATAGTTAACCAGTTAATTGAGAGATACGTTAATGTATCGCCGCCTTCAAACTTACGGCGATCCTTTGTGACAATTCGTTAGAAATCAGATCTCGTATCAGCCTGCCCTGTGTTATTCTGCTAAATAATTCTGGTGCTGGCATCTTTGTGGGGGGTTGTTTTTCCAAAATTGAATCTTGAGACAGTCACCACCAGAAAGACTATGTTATAAATGCCATACTGGTCCTTTATATTATGTCAGAGGCAGGGGCGTAGCTAGAGATTTGGAGGCCCAGGGGGCTTGGTGCCTGGAGAGGCCCCCTCCATGGTTTGCTTATTATAGAAGGGGGTGGGGGTGGCGAGCGAAGCGAGCCTAATCAGCTGGGGTGTTCGGGGGGGGCGCTGTAAGCCCCCCCGAGAAAATTTTAGAATAATAATGCTACCTAGGTGCATTTTGACGATATCCATGACTCAATAGTGGGGTACTGGTAATAATTTAATATACAATTAATTATTATATCACCGTTATCTAATGGATTAGGAATACATGTACAATGGATGGTACAATACTGTAAAACATATAGGCTATAACCATCTTCTAAAACCCTAAACGTACTTTCCTGAGGTTAAAAACAAAATAAAAATATATTTTTGTCTATGCAGTATGTACAGTTTACTAACTTTAGCTATTTATTCATATTTTTTGGTGAGTAAATTATAAAAAGGTTATAAAAATGATAAGTGATTAAGGATTGATATAATGTTTAACATTTGGTTAAATATACATTTATAAATAAAGCATTCTAGTTAAACTCGATAAACAATAATGGGGTTGAGAATTTTCTTCCTACAAATGCCATTTCCTAAACAGAGAATGTTTAGGCCTTATTATCTCTGCTAGGTTATATCACAATTTAATCATATAATATACAAAAAAGAACAGAAAAAAAAAGGAAATCTTAATTCTTAACTTTGACTTAATACTTTGAAGTATATAGAGCATTTTGTGGTCATTTTCATCCTACCTACAACTTTCGTCGTGCCTTCTTTGCAGCAAAATCGTTTATCACTTCATTGATTTCTATTTTATCTAAGAGGTCCGACTCCACTGACATCAAAACCAAGCTGCTGAGCCTGTCTTGCTCCATTGTGGTCCATAGATAGTTTTTCACTAACTTCAGTTTTGAGAAGCTTCTTTCACAGGATGCAATGGAGGTTGTTAGAGTGAGCAAAATTCTGATTGCAGTTGCAAGGCTGGGACAGACATCATTGCCGTATGCAGCTAGTTTCTTCAAAATATCTTCTGGTGCTGTTGGTACTAGTTTGTTGAAGAAAAGCACGCGTGCATCTATGATGTCATTAACCCGGGAGCTGCGGGGAGACTCTTAAGAGTTCCCCCGGCGCACTGCGGGGAGACTCTTAAGAGTCAGAGAAAAAAAAAATCAACTTTTGACATCGAAAAAACACATTTTTTTTATTTTTTATTTTTTTATTTTTTTTATTTTTTTTGGCCCCTGGGCCATGCAAAATCTCAGTCCTCTACCTCCCCTCCTTCCCCACTTTCCTCCTCTCCTTCAGTTATCACCTATTTTCCCTGTTATTCCCTTATTCTGAGGTATATTTTCGTGCTAACATTAGAAATCCGATTGGAGGGTGTGGTCATCACTGATAGCAAGCGAGTGCAAGAGAGAGAGAGAGAGTATCGATCGACTGTGTCTCAGTGGCCTTGGGGGAAATTGGCGGGAAAGCAGATTGCCTCACCCATACATTATACAACTCGCGGGCTATATCTCCGATTTTGACCATCCAAACGCTGTTTTCACTCGTTTTATTGTTGTTTCAGGTTAATACCTTTATAATCAACCCATAATAGGCGCATATGGATAAGTATTAATGCTATTAATGGCACAATGAATATTTTAGTGACGGAAACACCTCAAATACGTCAGCACAGGGGGACGTTTCCAATTACCCCCATGCGCACTTCAGAGGTTAAAAAGTGATATGGGTTGCACATCATCATAGAAGGAGGCCAAAGTCAGCACTATGTTTTTGTAGAGATTCCTCATCCATAGACTTCATAAGAAGATCGGTTTGAAGAAGGAATCCAAAGCGCCCCAAATGCTCTCTCAGCCTCTGAAATCTCTAGCCAAAGGGCTAGATTAACCTACAAACGAGTATTCAATGCTCACAACTGTGTTCCTTCTTATTTCACAGTTCCTGGGCTTGATATGTACAGCCACCATAGCCTATATGGAAGGCGTATGGTAGCATAAATAAAAGTGCTCCAGAGTCTAAATTTGAAAGAATGAGTCATAGTGCTCATAGCCTAACCAAGGTAGCCTACACTCTACACCATTAATGTTGCCTCGCTATGCTCTATTTTAGCTGATGTATTGCACCCATACTTAATTGACTAATATTAAACGACTATGCATCTTTTTCACGATAAAGCTAAGGTTAAGTTAGACCATAAACACTGTATAGGCTATGTTAGGCCCCCTAGCCCCTACAGTTCGAAAAACAAATATGAGACCAAAACATAGGCCTACAAATTTCAAGGCCTAAAAAGTTAGCACTTTAGAAGTTTAGCCTACTCTACAAATATCTTCGATACCACTCAACTTTCTCACAAGGTTAAGTACATAGGTTATCTATGAAATATAGCTATCGATTTGACCATTACAGTTCACGAAAAAGAAAATATTACCGAAATTTTTTGGTTCCTATATTTATATATAATTGTATGTAGGCCTAATCTTCGATTATACACTCAACTTACTAACAATCACCATATTTCTTGTTGTCAAATTAGGCTATATCTTATTATTCCTTTACACATGCTTACGAAAAACACAGTATAATGACCAACTGTCAAACTCAATAGTGCTATTGTGTAATGTATATAAAGTATAATCATCAGGCCTACCTATAGGCAGTGCGTCCTAAGCAAGTGGCGGGTAGGAGGCTAGGAGCGAGAGCGACGATGTTTCCCCTTGCACCGCCAAATCAATACTGATGAAGTGATCGTTATTTTTCTAATTTTAAATACCCATGACGTCGCAGTATAGAAGAAAAGAAAGGTTAAATCAGAAAACACAAGTGGTGTTTATTTAACTCATTATTAATATTACTTATATATACAGTATACTAGTATAATTAATATTATTTTCAGATCCATTTGGGGGCCCCCTTCTCTTGGGGGCCCGGGGGGCGATTTCAAACAGCCCCCTCCCCCCCCCCCCCCCTTAGCTACGCTACTGGTCAGAGGGTATTCTTAACTTTCTTAGGACATGTTTAGATATTCGGAAATCTTTATAGAATCCCGCCGCGTAGCGAGCTGTGATCGTTGTGACATTACGTCTCGTTACCCGGCGGGTTATTGACACGTGTGTGTGTGTGTATGCGATCACGTTGGGTAAACCTTATGAGCATTAATTCCTGGAAATTTTATTTTTTTCCAGAGCTGGGCCCCGGCAGACCAATACAGACCCTGCAGTAGTTTCCCACCAGTCTCTGTCATGGCTACCTTTGCCCCAGTTTTTGCTTTATGCATTACCCCTACCTGTGCCGGTATCCCTATTTTTGCGCACACTCTTTGCATCAAGTGTGTTAAATGTCTAGACCGTTCAAGGGGTCTGTGGGTGATGCGCAAATGTTCCTTTTGCTCCCAATTAAGTGTCAAAGTCCTCCGCGATAATGATAAGACCGCAGCGGTCGCCTTACGAGAGGTTAGGCAACAGATGGCAGCGTATACTACGATTGTGGCTCATAAATCACTTCAATGTGACAACGTCCCTCTTTGGGATAGGCTTCTTGTTGAGCACCCTCCCCCTAAACGTCCCTCTCGAGTAACTAGTCGTAAGCCGGCAGAGACTGGTCAGGGTTCTGTGTCTTCTCCTACTGCTACGGCGAAACGTCAACGAGAGCCTACACCCCTGGCGGCAGCCTCCTCGTCTCGGGAGAGATCTCGGTCTAGGTCACCTCTCAGACACCAGCCATCTAGTCTTGCCTCTTCACCATCGAGTAAGAAGAGTAAGACAGAAAGTTCCACCAGTGGTCACGGCGATAAATCCTCTAAATCGAAGAGTAGTTAACGGTCACACCGCAGCCATAAATCTTCAAAAAAGGATTCCCATGATAGAAAGGCCTCACGACATTCGCCAGTTTCTAGTGCTTCTCATCATACCTCTACCCCAGACAGAGTTTGTGTTCGGTCTCAGGGGTCCAGTATAGTGCCTGTACCTAAAGATGATTTACCCATAACATTTTAACCCTGGAATTTGAGAATTCAGGGGGCTCAGGGGTTGAGAGTGTTGCGGACTCCCAAGGGAGTGTAGGCCAAGGCCTAGGTGTTTGGCGATATTCTCAGCCAGGACCTGACCACCCACTTCCGGCTCAAACTATTCACACAGTGGCTGAAGTCCACCGGGACGCGGCGATCCCATCCTCTATTCCTGACTTATCTTGGCAACAAGGTGATATCCCAGCTTCGGCGGGATCTTCTCAGGAGGAACAGGATCATAAAGACGAGGTTTCAATTATATCGGATATGGAAGGGCAAGAGTCAGGTTCAGGCTTAGACGCCGCACAAGATCTTAATGATTCACTAGTCAGTACATCATCAAGTCAATTTGTCACTGCACAGGAAATTGATGGGCTACTCAGTAATGCTTTATCTAAAATGTTTAGCCAACAGCAGGAAACTCCCACAGTGGACTTGGGAGCTCCTACGACAAGCTCTACGGTACGGCCTCTGATGACTTTTATTGCATTAACTCAGATCCCTCACCCTCCCCCTCTGTCACCATCAGTGGTTACTAGGCCTGCTACGGCGGCATTGACCACTTCGAATGTAAGGGTTATAACGGATGTCAATCCGCCCCCTCTAGACAGAGCGCCTCTCAGAAAGGTAGCTATGCCCTTGCTTTATGGACCAGACGAGTCATGGGTCCTTTTGACCCCCACTAAACCAGAGATCGCCCAACCTACCTTGTCAGGGGAACTCCCAGTACCGCGTGAGTGGGTCATCCAGGACAATAAATCTAGGAAATTAAGGGCCTTGGATACTTTGGGCAATGTACTAGATGTCAACATAAAGGCTATACCTAGTTATTATCACCAAGATTATTTTGTTTATGCTGCTAAGCCGGCTTTACCCTCTGCCTCAGCTTCAAAACTGTTTTCAGACTGGTCTAAGCATGATGGATTTAATGACATTAAGACTCTGTCAGCTCTCACTCCAGAACTCGATTTGCAAACCGTCACAGACACAGCAGCTAATCCAGTCTTGAAGGTGGGGCAGTTGGGTCCAGGACCTTGGGTGGAATGGGAGGCAGAGGCTCAAAACTTTGCGACCACATTTACTTCCAAAACTTCCCACCAGATCCCTCAAGATACTCATTCTTGGTTCTCCATGCCAGTGTGTTCTGCCGGCGGAGTCCCTTCAGCTTTGTTTGCTTTCTTAGCTGCCCCTAAAATTAATCTCTGTGAGCTAAAAGACCCTTTCAATACCCCTACCCCAACTCACCTAGACCGAGAATTTAGGCTAAGGGGAAAAGCTTTTTGCCTGTTCTCTCAATACATAGTGTCTCAACAGGTAGCAAAGTCTTTGCTCCGGTCCACTCAGGCAATCGCAGACGCGGACGCCAGACGATCGGTTGAATTGTCCCGGCGACTGCTTCTTCAGTCGTCAATCCAATCTTTGGGTGACATCCGCACCGCCTTGCTTGAGGCGGTACGAGCGAGACAAGACCTCAGAATGTCCTTAGTCCGAAAACTGCCTGATCGCATTGCGAATCAGGTGGTCATGTCACCAGTGCTCACTCCCTCTTTAATGTCCCCTGACGTGTGGCGAACGGTGTTTAATATGGCTCAGGCCTTTAAACACAGTCCCACCCTTTCTAAGAAACCTGCCTTTAACTTTCCCAAACCCAGGCCAGTCGCTAAGGCTCAGCCGGGGGGATCTAAGCCCTTTCTTCCACCTAAGACCTCCTCCTCCCCTCAAGGTCAGTACAGGCATAGACAGAGTAGGTTTTCAGGTCAGAGAGGACGCGGCCATAATAAGCGAGGTCAGGGCCCGTCTTCGGCCAACGCCAGCCAGCCGGCGAAGCGTCCACCACCACCAACTCCACCACCATCAAAAAACTAAAGTCTCTCTCACTCCCGGTGCCAGTATTAAGGCCGGCGGATCCGAGGGTAGTACAGCCGGCGAACCCTTGTCTGCTAACTGGGTCGTTCCGAACGTGTCACCAAGCATGGCCGTTAAACACTTGGGCACGGATGGTGGCACGCAAAGGCATCACTTGGCAGTGGCTCCGGCGACCTCGCTTACGTCAGCCGACAACGGCGAATTTTGTTTCATTAGAGGTGGAGTCACTGGTCCAGGAAATGATTGCCAAGAATGTCATCATCCCGGTCCCCCCAAATTACCCTGTATTCACGTCCAAGCTATTTTTGGTTCCCAAAAGGGACAGTGTTCAGATGAGACCAGTCATAGACCTGTCTTATCTGAACCTTCACATTCACAACGAGTAATTCAGAATGTTAACAGTACACCAAATCAGGCTAACACTTCCGCCGGGAGGTTGGATGTGTTCCCTAGACCTGACAGACGCTTATTGGCACATATCGGTAAACAAAAGGTTTCAAAGGTTTCTGGCCTTACGGATCAGGCACCAAAATTTTGTTTTTCAAAGGATGCCATTCGGTTTGAACCTGGCACCTCGATTATTCACGAAATTAGTCCGGCAAGCCCTGATGCCGTTATTAAAGCAAGGAATCAGAGTGTTGTGGTACCTAGACGACTGGCTGGTGGTGGCAGAGACAGAGCAATTATGCATCAAACATGTCAACATAATTTTAAATCATGTCAAAACTCTAGGGTTCAAGGTAAATCTGGTAAAGTCAAACCTTGTTCCCTCACGAGTAATTCAGTGGATAGGGCTGGTCTGGGACACAGCTGCTCTCACTCTGAGTCAGAGTGTGGACAATCGGAACAGGTTTCGCAGGAAACTGTTCATGTTTCTTCACAGTCTGACTACGACACGAAGGGTCGGGGAGTCTCTGGTCGGCTCTCTCAACTGGATTCAACTAACTGTAATGTTGGGCCGGTTGAAAGTAAAATGTTTAATATTGGAAGGCAACAAATATTTCCCACTCTTACTGGCGGGAAAGTTATGGCTCATCCCAAAATTAATCCACACCTTACTAGCGGTCTGGGCGAAGAGGGAAACGTTGCACTCAATAATGTCATGGACCTCTCCTCCGCCAACAGTATGGGTAGACACGGATGCGTCAGGCACAATAGGTTGGGGATTTCAGTCAAATCAGGGGCACCAGGGTCAGGGGCTTTGGTCCCACTTAGAAATCTCCCACATCAATGTCAAAGAATTACTAGTCCCCTTGTATTTCCTTCAGGCTCACGGCCCTGCTTTAAGGGGCAAGTCGGTGGCCTTCAGAATGGACAATCTGAACGCAGTTCACTGTATTCAGAAACAAGGGTCAACGAGGTCAAGGAAGTTGCTAAACGTGTCGGAAGAGATTTTTACTCTAGCCAACAGACTAGACATTTATCTTCACGCATCTTATCTCCCAGGCATAGCAAACGTCTGGGCAGACGCTCTGTCCCGGAGACAGAGCACGACAGTAGAATGGTAGCTCAAGCAACCCATTTTCAACCAAATTATTGCAGAGCTCTACCATCCACAAGTGGATCTGTTTGCGTCCGAGGAGACTCGCAAGCTCCTTCTATACCTCACCCGCCGGACGAAGACGCCGGCAGGGGGGCCAGACGCCCTGGTGACAGACTGGAACAGATGGAGCTCCATCTATCTGTTTCCGCCGCCAGACGCGTCACTAATGTGCCACGTAGTGAACAAACTACAAGATTATCGAGGCTTAGTCTCGCTAGTCGCGCCCCTGTGGCCGGCGCAGCTGTGGTACCAGCAATTAAAGACGTGGTGCCCGCACCCGGTGTCGCTCCCGGTCGGGTATTTCCACTTAGACACGATTGGCAACCTAGCGACCTCGCTGACTTTTGCATTATGGACATTCAGGAGGCCAAGTGGCTAGCACCATACAGTAGAGAGGTGACTAATAAATTATTAAATCAATATACTCAGTCTACGAAACGACAGTATCAATCACATTGGCAAACCTTTACTTCTTGGATCATTAGAACAGAACAGACTGTGCCATCGGTAGCATTAGTTTTCAATTATTTAAATTATCTGTTTGAGCAGAAACGTTTATCTGTGGTAACGTTAAAAAATCACTTACCTGCGATTAGAGTGCCCTTTTTAGACCTTACAGGTCTCTCCATACCGGTAGCGGAGGAAACAGGTTTTATGAGGGCATGTTTTAAACTCCGCCCACCTCCCCGTCAGCTCATGCCTACTTGGTCTCTGGACAAGGCATTGTCTTTACTTCACTCTCGTCTGTACCAAAATACTGCAGATTTTGCATTACTCTTAAAAAAGGCTGTATTCCTTTTGGCTTTGGCCACTGGGAACAGAGTGTCTGAGCTGGCGGCGATGAGCAACACACCTAATTGCCTTAGGTTTGGTAGACTTAATGAATGTATTCACATTGCACCTTCCCCGGGATTTGTAGCCAAGAATGAGCACAGTGCACACGTGTTTTCTGAGTTCACGGTGCCGGCGTTAAAAAGGGGAAAGGTGCACCATAATCTATGTCCAGTGCAAGCTCTAACCAAATATTTGAGAGTGGCTCCTCTCAACCCCCAAGGTGCTTTATGGGTAGCGAGTACGGGTAAACGCTTACTGAAACGGAGATTAGCTTCTCTTCTGGTCGAAGTCATTAAAGGAGTACAAAGGAGTACAAAGGAAATCAAGCAACAACATATCTAGTGACCCTTCTAGGTTGCTTGTCCTCTAAAACGCTGAGGATCAAGTGTCCAAACAGTGGTTTAGAGTGGGTAAGGGAACATTGGAAAGGGAATTACTGCCCTGGAACTAATGTCCGTGGCAGGATTAGGAAGTTAGTAGGGGACAGATGGGTTAGTAACTGAGGGGGGAATAAAATAAAGTTATTCATTTACAAACGCAGTCAGTCGCGGGTTTGATGCGAGATATTTGTCTAGGCGGAGTTTAAATGAATCAACGGTGATGCAGTCTATAACGTTTTGGGGAAGCCCATTCCACAAGTTGACAACTCGATTGAAGAAGAAATTCTTAGATTCGTGCGAGTTAAAAGATTTACCAATAATTTTGCAACCGTTTCCCCGCGTGTAATTAGATTGGTCGATAGTGAAGTACTTACTACAGTCCATATTGTCGATGCCTTTGATGATTTTGAACACTTGAATTAAGTCACCTCTTAATCTGCGCTGGGTTAAAGGAAATAGATTTAATTCTCTAAGACGCTCTTCGTATGGTTTGTTCTTAATGCTAGGTATCATTTTGGTAACTCTACGTTGAACTCGTTCTCGCTTGTTTATATCTTTTTGGTAATAAGGGCACCAGGATTGAACGCAGTATTCCAGAAGAGGGCGTACTAAGGAATTGTAAAGGGTTAGGATAACTTCTTTGGATTTATGCTCAAATGACCTGCCTATAAAGCCAATTATTTTGTTTGCCTTCTTAACAAGGTCTTAGGTCTGTGTATGTGTGTAATATATGTAGGTCGATGTATGTTTGTATGTGTGTGATATATCTAGGTCTGTGTATGTGTGTGACATTATGTAGGTCTGTGTATGTGTGTAATATATGTAGGTCGGTGTATGTTTGTATGTGTGTGACATATCTAGGTCTGTGTATGTGTGACATTGTTGTCTGTGTAATATATGTAGGTCGGTGTATGTTTGTATGTGTGTGACATATCTAGGTCTGTGTATGTGTGTGACATTATGTAGGTCTGTGTATGTGTGTATGTGTGTAATATATGTAGGTCGGTGTATGTTTGTATGTGTGTGACATATCTAGGTCTGTGTATGTGTGTGACATTATGTAGGTCTGTGTATGTGTGTAATATTATGTAGGTCGGTGTATGTTTGTATGTGACATATCTAGGTCTGTGTATGTGTGTGACATTATGTAGGTCTGTGTATGTGTGTAATATATATAGGTCGGTGTATGTTTGTATGTGTGACATATCTAGGTCTGTGTAAAGAGAGTAATCCCGGCGTTGTGGGTAGGGCCCACGATTTACGCAAATGGGCAGCCTCTTTACGTTTCCTGAAGAATTTTTCAGTAGAAGATATTGCGTCCACACAGTTGTGGGCGTCTAATCATACGTTTTTGACTAGATACTTGTCAGTTGCTCTGGACAAACCTTCCTTACCATGTATAGCTTTAAGGCAGAGGGTCTAGGTGGCCCTACTGTCACTTTTGTTTACTTTCAAGGAAAAGGGGGGGGGGGGGGTGCAGTCAGTGTAACATAGGACACCCTAGACCCCGCCGGAGTATAAGAGCTGTGATACAATTTAGGGTTAATGTGATATGAAAATTTCTCTGCGAGAAATTGTGCTAGTACAATGTTAGTACAAAACAATGGAGTTGTTATAGTAGTTTAGCTGTGAAAGCAATTTAGTATTAAACAGTGGAGATTTTTTGCAAATTATTTTTCACGAATATTATGGGGTTTATTATGTGCACATGTAAACTTATAACTTGTTATTTTTGTCACCACTCGTTGAGTGGGGTGCCATGGTAACTACAGATCTGTTCACAGAATCTCCAGAGTTACCCCTTTTTTGTCAAGCAGGCTTCTTTGAAGCACGCACCTGCTTGAACCCCTTTTTTGGATTTATACGGTCTGCGCCGTAATTAAATATTTTTCAAAGTAAGAATACTATGTGGTTGTTTGATTATCTGCTTTGCTAGAGTTATGATATGATTACGAATGTCCCCTCCAGTCTTAGAAATCAGGCATGTTCGTCAATGATGGAGGGGCCACTAATAAATTATAGGTTTGACTCCTGTAAGGAGATAAAGAAAACCTAATATTTAGTAGTGGCCCCGTAATCATTGACGACTGGGGCCCTCCCGACCATCCCCTTCCCATTCGTTGATGTATTAAGGATTTTGGTTTACTTGATATGTCAGTGAAGGAAGAATGACGCCTGAATCAGCGTCTGGTCAAAGATCCACACAAGTACATCCACGATATGATGGAAAGCTTATTGAATAGTTATTCTTATTTTCTTTGTTTTTATTTTTTACAAAGTTTTTTCGTAGTGAGAACCCAATTCATAATGACTGAAGCCATGAGTGAGGTCGCGTGCGCTCATGATGAAGGCTCCTCAGTTTTTAAATGCTCTGCGCGGTAGATTCAAACTACGGCGGATTAGTGTTTGAAGAGGATGCCTTATGTAATAGGCATGTTCGTCAATGATTACGGGGCCACTACTAAATATTAGGTTTTCTTTATCTCCTTACAGGAGTCAAACCTATAATCTACACTTCTTGAGAGCCCTGTGGGAAAGCCCGATCTTGGCCATGGCCTTCCTTAGGGACTCTGGGCTGTTCAGCCAGGCAGCTTAGGGAACGACAACAACAACAACTACACCTTTCTTGCTTTCACTGATGCAAATTGGTCTATGATTGGCCGATGCTAAACGTATTTAGCCTAAACAATTAGCTAAAGAAATAAAGGTAACACCACTTTCCTTCTTTGTGAAGAAATTTTTCATGAGCTTACGCAATACTCGGCAAGAATGTAGTTAGCGGGTGTACCGCTTGCCTTGTTTACACTACGCGGACGCTCGCGATCATGTTCCCGTCTATTTTGACTGCTGTGGGATACAATAATAGGTTGAGGCCCTGGTATCCCGTTGGGTCAGTCCGCCACTGCCAGAAATCCTGGGCTATATTAGGAGGTTCAACCCATACCGCACTTCTCGAAAGGGTAGAGTCAAATGCATTTTGTCTCATCAATTCACCTCTTACTAATTCCCTACAATCTCTCGCTACACTCCACAATGTTGCATCTCTCTCACTCTTCTACCGATATTACAACACTCAATGTTCTTCAGAGCTTTCTCTGTGTATTTTTCTTCCCGTACGGAGAGTGGGGGGCACCCGCCTTTCAATACATTCCCACCCCTATTATGTCCTACTCTCTAGCCCAAGAGTGAACCGATTTTCCCAGTATGTCTTCTACTCGTCATGTAAATTCTGGAAGTCGCTCCCTCAATCTGTCTTTCCCTCATCCCATGACTTATGCTACTTCAAGCTCTGTGTGTCCATACATTGTGACTCTAAATTACCTTGAACTTGGCTCTATCTATCTTTCAATTTTTGGGAGGTCTCTTGTTATAGGCAGCTTTGCCTTTTGCCTCCTTCATACACATATAAAACAAAAAAATGTGGCATATACTATAGCTAACTACTAGTTTTTAATTCATATTTTTCTTCCATTTCAGATAGAACAGTAACACCATGGAAAAATACAAGGTATTAGAGGCAATTGGACAAGGGTCATTTGGCAGGGTATTCAGAGGTAAGAGTCTTTACAATGGACAAATAGTGGCACTCAAGTTTATACCTAAGAGAAATAAAGTAGAAAGAGAATTGAAAAGCTTGAGACGTGAGTGTGAGATACAGAGAGGACTTGCTCATCCAAACATTGTGCGAATGATAGATTCTTTTGAGACTGACAATGAAGTTGTAGCTGTGAGTGAATATGTCCCTGGACAACTATTTCATCTTTTAGAAACAAGTGGACCTTTAAGAGAAGATAAAGTTCAACAAATTGCATGTAATTTGGTGTCAGCAATTTATTATTTACATTCTCATAGAATTCTACATAGAGATATCAAACCCCAGAACATTCTCTTATCATCTGTTGGTGAAGCAAAGCTCTGTGATTTTGGTTTCTCCAGAAAAATGGGCATCAACACTTATGTACTCACTTCAGTAAAAGGCACACCTTTGTATATGGCTCCCGAATTAATCGAGGAGAAACCTTATGACCACAATGCTGATTTGTGGTCACTAGGCTGCATCCTGTACGAGCTTCTTACAGGGAAACCACCATTCTGCACCACCTCCATCGTTCACCTGATCAAGCTGGTGAGGACTGAAGCAGTGTGGTGGCCGACAGGTTGGAGCCCTGACTGTGCTACCTTCCTACATGGCCTACTGCAAAAGGACCCTGGGCAGCGACTTACCTGGCCACACCTCCTCGACCACACCTGGGTCCATGAAGGCCTAGTCTTTGTTCAGCAGTCCCTCAGTGCTGCACCACTCACTAACCCACTCACGCTCTCACAACAGCAGGTCAAGGAGCAGCAATGCAAGGAGTTAGTTCAGCGAGCTGCTGGTCAAGCTAGAATACCAGTACCGGTACCTAGCACACCTGTTGGCAAAATTGCGTCCCTCATAAATGTTAATAGGCCTACTGATACTCTTATTAATACATCTATACCATCATCAGTGGTGCCCACTGAAATCCTTGTTACCCAAACTATAGAGCCTTCTGAATCAGTGGTGAAGGCTCTTCAGCAGACTACTGAAGCAGCTGAACCCACCGATGTGCCCTACATTGATTTGCAGAGGCTGGAAAAGGTAGCAGTTCATCTTCAAGTCGGGGAAACAGAGTCTCAAGCTTCTACGTCAAGATCCCCATCCCCAAATCAGAGGAGATTCAGAGGAAGAGAGAGAATGATACAAGT
Organism: Paralithodes platypus; assembly: GCA_032716605.1. Lineage (NCBI taxonomy): Eukaryota > Metazoa > Arthropoda > Malacostraca > Decapoda > Lithodidae > Paralithodes > Paralithodes platypus. Next base: position 19,954,516 of record CM064495.1, read on the forward strand.
TGCTTTGTCCAGCTCTAGTGATGGAACAGTTCATACTCCAAAACACTCAGCATCAAAAGAACCTCTTAGTCAGAATGTTGTTAAAGCAGATTTGCCATCAAAGACCTTGCACCCAAGAGGCACTGACATTGGGGGTTTGGAAAATGATGCTAGAATTGCTGTGGGTGCATCTGTTAGAAAGCTGAGCACAGTGTCCCAAGAACCAGGTTTCAAAAAGGAAGATGTTCAAGACCTTCAAATGTTTGGTCCCCAGCCCCTGCCAGCTGAGGATCGCAAGGACAGCATGGCCAATTACCTGGCTAACTCCATCGACTCCTCTAGAAGGGGCAGCCGACCCTCCAACACCATGTTAGAGCTCATACAAGATGGCCGACCAAGCTTGCCCAACATCAATGAAGAAAGTTTCACACCATTTACTCAAGAACGGGTTTTGACTGTGTTGAGTGGCAAGACAAGTAGTGCTGCTGCTGTATTCACATTGCATAGCTTTAGTTCTGATGACAAACCAATCGAAACAGAAGAATGGTGCCAGTTCATTGACAAAACACTGGCAGACACACTCAATGGAAACTATAGTATATATCTTGAACAGGGAGAATTGTCAATGTTTATTTCCCCTTTAAGAAATCAGTCTTGTTCATTGCAAGTTATTAACAAGCTGGTGACATTAGTGCTGTTGCCTTTCACTATAGAAAATATGAAAGAAGATATTGCAGATGTAGTAAAAGTATACCTTGAATGTAAACTTGTACCTAATTTAGTATATTGCTGCAAACTAATATGCAAAGTTGAAATGAGTAAAATGAAACGAACTGTTGAGTTTGACAAAGATCAGATTGATACCATGGGGCAACTGATCCTGCTGATTTGCCATCTTGTCCATTTAGAAAAGGACTTCTTGTTGCAATTCTGTGATGGAGTATGTGTACTAAATGCTTTTAGGATCCTTGGTAAATTACTCACCCTGGATAATGTGCTGCCAAGTTTAGTAGCCGACATGCTGGCTATTCTCAACCAAATTTTAAGACTGGCCCCAGAGAACCAGTGTGTGGTGGAACAGATTGTAGGGACTGAGGACCCAGTTCTGCTGCTGCTGGGGGCACTGATCACTCACAAGGTGCCTTTGGTTCGAGCCAGACTCTGTACCTTCATTGGTTACCTTGCTCGCTGTTGCCCTCAGGTGTCACGCTTGTTCGAGGGTCAGCACAAACTCTTGTGTGACTTGATCAATCTAGAGAGTGATCTTGTACCGCAGGTGAGGAAGGCCGCCTCATTTGCTGTGTCATGTTTGCAAGCTTACACTGAGCTTATACCAGAGGATTCCTGTCCATAGAATGCCGAGTCATGTTTGCAAACTTACACCAAGCTCATATTAAAGGATTCCTGTGCATAGAAGGCCGCCTCGTTTGCAAGCCTATATTGAACTGAAGACAGAGGATTTATGTCCAGGGAAGGAGCTCTGGAAATGTGATTTTTTTTTATTCTGTTGACCTTTATTGTGTTATAGAATTATAGCAAACAAAGTGCAATGTGATGCTACATAAAGCTAGTACCAGTATAGTTTTTGATGCAGTACCGTACCGTAGCAAGTTGTTTTGGAATCCATTACAAATACTTGTATCAATACTGTACTGTACAGTACTTGTTTTTGTGAATGGTCAACAAAGTTTGCCTATAAACTCAAAAAGAAGAAATTTAGTTACTTTCAAGTTAGATTTTGTAATACTAGTACTGGTACACTTGCCTGCACTTTTACAAAAATGAGTCATTTTTTTATGAAATCTAGCCGTTATAATTAGTTATTGTTTAAGCCCAACTCGGCCAGATTGAACAAAATTGTACATGAATAGCAATCACATGAGTCACAGATTTCATCAAAAATAATTACTGATATCTTATTCATGATTTTTTATTATATTCTATGTATACGAAGGAGACAAAAGGCAAAGCTGCCTGAAACAAGTGTCTCCCCCAAAGTTGAAAGAGTGAGAGAGCTAAATTAAGACAAAAAAATATATAATGGTATACAGTATTGCAAAGGAGTGGTGTGCTTGTTAAGTGTAGTGAAATGGATAGAAGGAGGAGGTGTTTGTGAGAGGTTGCTGGATTACTCTCTGTGTAGGTGAGACACAGACAGAAACAGTGAGGGAAGCCAGACAAATGAAACAGGAATTCCAGCAACTCCATATCACATGCCTATGAGGCTTCCCTTAGGTATTGCCCTGCTTGATTGGTGTTTACAATCTTCCCAATGATTTTCATGATAGCAGGCAACTGTGCCATAACTAATCAAAATTCATTGACTTGTAATAATGACAAGGAACTCTGCAATTTTACCAAAAAATAGAAAGAAGTTCTTGTAAGAGAATGATGTTTAAATATATAGGTATTAATACTGTATACTTATTTTAGATTAAGTTTGTGATATACAGTATATATATACTCTGTACAGTACAGTACCATATATATATATACAGTCGCCGCAAGAGAAGTACGACTCCTCTCCCACCCCACCTAACCCCCTCCCGCGCAAACGAAAACAAACATACACACACACAAAAGACACACATCAATCTATTAAAGAGATAAAATGGACAAATAAGACAGTACAGTACCGTATATATATATATATAAATACAGTATGCACAGTCGCCGCAAGAGAAGTACGACCCCTCTCCCACCCCACCCCTCTCCCACCCCACCCAACCCCCTCCCGCGCCAACCAAAACAAACACACACACACACACAAAAAAGACACATCAATCTATTAACCCGTGGAGCCCCGGCTAATTTTGTAGTGTTTGTTCACCAGAACTCGGCCGGTTTTCAAAAAATGGTTTTATTCCAGAAACAATAGCGAATGGGTTGGGAATGAAGGAAAAACCACGAAAAAACGCTCAAAAAGCTTAAAGAATGGTCCTACAGAACCCCCGAAAATGTATTTTACAAGAGTAAAAAATTTAAGGCAATTACCCCAAAAAAACAGGTTATTGCGCGCTCACGCGCACGCACGTGGACTTTGAGAGTTTTCAACCATCGGCACGGTTACGTGGGATACGTACACAGTTCCCATACAAATCTGAGCCCTCTCGAGTGGCTACACCTGAGGTTACGGTCGGAGCAATTAGGGTGACTCGTGAGACGCGTCGCTGGGGCTGTGCGTTACATACATCGCCGACGCGTCAGACGCGTCGCTGGGGCTGTACGGGTTAAAGAGATAAAATGGACAAATAAGTAATTGCATTTTAGCAGGGTATCAAACAAAAACCGAGTATATTATTTGTAGTTTTTATTAGTGCACATGTAAAGATAAAAGTATACTGTATATGGTTTATAGTTCAAAATATGTCTTTGGAAGCGATAAAATGTCACACAACAACACAGCTTTATATTATTAGTCTTGTGTTCCTTCTCATTTTCCCTCTATATTAAAACAATATTCCTCCAGTTTCACACCCATTATTATTATTGCACATGTAAAGATATAAGTACTACAGTATATGGTTTATAATTAAAAGTAATGTCTTTGGAAGTGATAAAATTACAAAAAAAATGCAGCTTCCTGTTAATTGTCCTTTATTCCTGCGGTTTGACACCCTACACTTTAGTATTTTGTCATCTCTCCCTTGGCCTGGATGACGTTCTCCGTCCTCCTGGGCATACTCTCGACTAGGTTGATAAAATAGTGGATGTCCATCTCCTCAGTCCACACCCGGGAGATGACCTCCTGAAGATGCGGTAGCGACTTCACTTTTGCATCCTTTACCTTGTCCTTCATTTTCTTCCATGCATTTTCGATAGGGTTAAGGTCAGGACTGTTGCCTGGCCATGGGAGAACACGGATATTCTTGTTCAGAAGCACTGTTGCGACTTTTTTGGCAATGTGACATGGTGCACCGTCGTGCATGAAGATGGAAGTACTGTACAGTACCGTGGATGGTCATATTATCTATCTATCTATCTATTGCCTGACGCCGTTATCCCCGAAGGGGTGGCCACGAACGAACCGCCCCCATTCACCTCTGTCCCCAGTCAGTCGACGCCCCTCCCCCCAACCAGCACCGCCTTTGTTCATGTACTTCCTCACTCCATCCTTTCACCTCTCATTCGGTCTACCTCTCCCTCTCTGTCCCTCCACCTCGCTCTCGTACACCCTCTTAGTCATTCTCTCGCTTTCCATACGTTCCATATGGCCGAACCATCTCAAGTTGTTCCTTTTCACACTTTCCAGCACATCTACCTCCACACCACACCTCCTTCTTACTTCCTCATTAGTCTGTCTATCCCTCCATGTAACTCCGCACGCACTTCTTAAGTAATTAATTTCCACTGCTCTCACTCTTGGTCTGAGTCTCTCAACCAACGTCCATGCTTCGCTTCCGTAAGTCAGTGTCGGGATTACCACACTGTCATGGTCATATCAAATAAATTATTCCTCAACACTCCAATGTATCGCACAACATTCATAGTTTGATCTTTCGGTAGAAATAATGGCCACCTCTACCCATTTTGCCACTGAAACAGCCCCATACCATAACCGAAGGGCTGTGCTTCACGGTTTTCACCGTGTACTGTGAGTTGTACCGGCTGCACCAAGATGGCCTCCTTACCCGCACTCGATGGGATGTTAGCACCTGAAATATGCTTTCATCAGATCACATCACATCTTTCCACTGTTCCACAGTCCAGTGGCAATGTTCCTTGGCAAAAGCCAGCCTCTTCTTCCGCATTTTTTCTGTCAGGAGGGGCTTGGGTGCGGCAGTGCGGCTCGGAATTTTTAAGTCCTTCAGGAGTCTATGTTGAATCGTTCGTTCAGCAACGTTTTTGAGGAGGTCAGGATGCATTTGTTTCAGCTGTCGGGCTGTCAGACGTGGGTTCTTGGTCACAGCCATCTTCAGCAACCGATCAGTAGTAGGGCAAGTCTTCTTTTTTGCTCGAGGATAAGTTTTATGCTGTGGAATTTGATTTGGTGGTAGGTGGCGAGCCGCGGCAATCAGTGCTTTAAGTGCCGTTTTCCCGCAGCCGGTACAAGTACAAATGTCATTAATTGTTACATTTTCTTCTCTTAGGGCAAGAATACAGGCTTTTTTTATATCTGTCAGTGGTTTGGGACCCATTGTTGTCAATCTGGAAGGTACTAGAGGGCGGCCAATAGCGGGCGTCGAAAAGCACCGGGAGTAAGATCGGGGAGCAAAAAGCTCACACCCTCCTCCTTCCAAAGTCGGCCAAGCACTGACGTGAGATTTTGACAGTTGGTGGTGGTAGGACCCTTGAGATGCCTCATACCGCCAGAAAAAAATTGCCACACTATAGGCCTTGCAATGCAAGTTTTTACGATCCTTGCTTACTCGGGGACCTGATAATAATGGGATCATACAGTAAAACCCCTCCCATCCGGAGCCCTCAGATCCGGAAACCCAAGAGATCCAGACTCATGTTTCAGCCAACCAGACTTGTCTGGATGGCTTGGGAAAAAATATAAGTCAATCCGGAAACGATTGAGACGAATACAAGTTTCCACACATATTATTTACATCCAGGGTTTGATATCCAAACTTGTATGTCAGCCATCCGGATTTGTCTGGATGGCTGAAACCTAAGTCTGGTTGTTTAAGTTAGATATCTGGACTAATGTTTCAGCCATCCGGATTTGTCTGGATGGCTGAAACCTAAGTCTGGTTGTTTAAGTTAGATGTCCGGACTCAAGTTTCAGCCATCCGGATTTGTCTGGATGGCTGAATATATGTCCAGACTTTCGGCAGATCCGGACTTTTGGCAGATCCAGACAGCGTTCTCCCCCAATCAGTCTGAATGGGCGAGGTTTTACTGTACTTCTCTTGTGGCGACTATATATATATATATATATATATACCGGTATATATATATATATATATATATATATATATATATATATATATATATATATATATATATATTGTGACGCATGTCCAGTGTGAGCATGCTGTACAGAACGCCTAGTCATGCCCCACTCTCGCTAGGATCGTCAGGGCAGGAACTTTGGCTGTAGTCTATGTAGAGTTTCCTAACTTAGTTCATGTGAGCCGTTGTACTATAAGTAATATGAATATGTATTTTGTTTTCATCTGAGTCAACGAGTTCTATTTTATATCATTAGTTATAAGTATTGTGTGTAAAACTTATTTGTAATGATGGGAGAAGCGGCAGCCACAGTTGGGGGTCAGTGGGTGCGCCATGCGGGAGGTGGGCCTAACTCAATAGCACCCCCCCCCCCTCCCCCCTCCCCTCAGTGCTAGGAAAGCCTTTGTCTATCCCAGAGGAGAGAGAGAAATTACGTAATGATTGTCAGTGGGCGGTCCTTAGTAGTTCACGTTGGGCTCACTAGAGGGCCGAGTATAAAAAGGGAAGTCTAGCCATTTTTTGATCAGAACTCATTAGGCAGAGCGACTTCTCATTTCCCTTGCTAACTATATATATTCTTCTGACTGATGTGAACTTTCTCTACTACCTTACATTCTTATCTCCTCTCTTCCCTACCCTTTTTAACTTCCATGGTCCCGTTGGTGCAGAGCTAGTCAGCCAACGTATTATCGCTTGAGTTCTCACTAGATACATGCCTATTAGATAGCCTATTTTGGAAGGGTTAACTTAGAATAGGATTGATTTATGTTTGTTGCACTTGTATATGCATTTCCCTGTGTGTTATTATTATTATTCCTGTTTTCTGCTAGTCTAGGTAATGCTAGACTGGGGTAAGGCTTTTCTGTGTTACGAGTTGTTGTTTGATGCAGTGGTTAAGCGATAAACCTGCATACTCGTTTCGGTTCAGTGAAGCCTAGGTTGTCTTCGCGGCTGACTGTGTTGAGTTAATAATTTACAGTGCGTGAGGGCAAGAGCCTAACCACCCTGTATTTTATTAACAGTTTGTTTTTACTTTGTCAAGGAGCCGGGAGAAAACCAGATACAAGGGATCTGGATTTCTCAAAGTGCACTTGTTAGTTTTAACGTAATACTTTAAACAGTTGTGAGGACTTCGCTAGGCTACGAGCCGTTTTTGCTCAGTCACTGCTACCTTTTGCCCACAGTACCCCAGCTAGACTTTACTCGATTAGTAGATACAGAATAGTATTGAAGCTTTCCTTATGTATGATATTGTTTATGCACTATTGATTTCATGTGTTGCACGCTTGGCTACTTTAGTGATTAGTGGCCCACGAGCACAATCCGAGTAGGCTATTGCCGTTGCATTTGCGGAGTACTTCTTTTTAATGTTTGCCATTTACTATTGCATATTCTTTTAATTATTCTTATGCCAATTTAAACCTTTAATAGTATTTAATTGCCAGTGTTTTGCTTATTGAATTGCTGTTCAAAATCCGATACGTACTTCTTACGAGCATCCGAGAAGCATCTAACTTTTTCAGAAGATTCCTTGCTCGATGCTTAAGGACTATTAATTAACGTAACGTAATAGTGCCGATCCGAAGTAGAGGGTGGAGGACTTCTTAAGTTCTTAGTCAAGGGTGGATTACTTCGGCTTCGGCCAACACTATTCTTTGGTGTTGTTGTTTCTTACTTCATTGTTTGATTGTTGACCAGACTAGATAATTCCTGTCTCTTTATTAGTCTGTTGTTCAACACTAGTACCGAGTTCTTGTATACCCCGTTATAGCAGATTGAACTCTGGAGGGTATTGGTGTTTTTTGTTCGGCTGGCAGTACTCAGGGGTTGGGATCGTGTGTTTCCGTTGTGGCAGCGAGCCGTATTCGAGTCCTGATTGAGAGCCCTTGTGTACCCGAGTGCCAGGTCGTAACAATATATATATATATATATATATATATATATATATGTTAGTATAGCCAGGTAATAGATTCTCTTTTAAACAGACGAGCCACCACACACCCAGTAGCTCCGCCCACCTCCCTCTCCTTGATCCTCGAATTTTGTATAAATATGATGCTTTGTCCCTATTCTAATCATTACCTCTCCATTCCCTGAAGATTCAAGATGTTTACTTGTGAAACGTTGGATCCACCATGAATTTTGCTAACCTGTTGTACCTCATCTCTGAACCCCAGAGGAAAATTGTTAGAACTATTGAAAGCTGTAACAATAAAATCCTGAAACTGCTATTGCTTTTAACCTCGTCTGTTTAAAAGAGAATATATATATACCGGTATATAATATATATGTACAGTATATATATCTATCTATTGCCTGACGCCATGATCCCCGAAGGGGTGGCCACGAACGAACCGCCCCCAAGCACCTCTGTCCCCAGTCAGTCGACGCCCCTCCTCCCAACCAGCACCACCTTCATTCATATACTTCCTCACTCCATCCTTCCACCTCTCCTTCAGTCTACCTCTCCCTCTCTGTCCTTCCACCTCGCTCTCGTACACCCTCTTAGTCATTCTCTCGCTTCCCATACGTTCCATATGGCCGAACCATCTCAAGTTGTTCCTTTTCACACTTTCCAGCAAATCTACCTCCACACCACACCTCCTTCTTACTTCCCCATTCGTCTGTCTATCCCTCCATGTAACTCCGCACGCACTTCTCAAGTAACTCATTTCCACCGCTCTCACTCCACGAACGTCCATGCTTCGCTTCCGTAAGTTAGTGTCGGGATTACCACACTGTCATGCAAGGACTTCTTCACTTCCATACTGACCACTCTATTTCTTGTTGCTGCTTTCAACATTCTTACAACCCTCTTCCCCTGTTGCACCCTCTCCCGCACTTCTTCATCCACAGTCCCATCTTTACTCAACACACTGCCCAGATACTTAAAAGAGCTGACGATCTCCATAGCCTGACCGTTCAACTTCACCTCACACTCTGTGACTTCACCCCTTTCGAAGACCATAACATTGCTTTTCCCCGCATTTACCTTCATATTCCGTTTTTCGCACACTGTTCCAAACTCATTTACCAGACCCTGCAACTACCATGGGGCATACCGAGGCCACCTGGATCCTACCCCCTTGTAATCTCTTGGGGGAAGGTGCTGGGAATGGTCCCGGGGTAGACTGGAGCCAGAGTTCTGGGGTTGGGGGGCAGTGATGCTCATCTGCCAGTCAACCTACCTAATTATGACTAAAACCAAAGAAAATAAACGTAAGTCCGATGAATCAAAACCGCACAGGACAAGGACAAATGCCCCCCACAATCTCAGACTTGCTAGTGTGAATGTTGGTACTGTAGTTTGAATCTGCGTGCGAATGAAGTGGCTGAGATGTGTGAGAGGAGGCGAGTGGACGTCTGCTGTACCCAGGAAACACTCTGGAAGAGGCATGGGGTACAGTGGATTGTCAGAAGGAGGAAAAGATATAGGATATACTGGATGGGTGTGAAGATTGATAAAACGAAAGGAGGAGTGGGAGTTCTGGTGGCTGAAGAGCTGGCGGAAAGTGTGCTTCAGATTACGAGAGTTAGTGGAAGGCTGATTGTTTTGAAGTTGAAAGTTGGTGAAAGAACTCTGAATGTGATTTCTGCATATGCCCCACAGGCTGGTTTACAGAAAGAGATAAAAGAGGACTTCTGGAATGACACCGTCGGTGTCATTTCAGGCCTCTCGGAGAACGAAATAACAATCGTGGGGGGGGGACCTCAATGGTGACGTGGGAGCATCTGCAGATGGATACAAGGAAGTACATGGAGGAAATGGTTACGGAAGGAGAAATCTAGAAGGCGAATATATATTGGAGTCCTGCGTTGCACTCAACATGGTTGTGTGTAACACAAAGTTCAAGAAAAGACAGAGCCACCTGATCACATATAACTCTGGGGTCTCCAGTAGCCAGATAGATTACTTCTTGGTTAACAGGAAAGACTCGAAACTTGTTAGAGATGTAAAGGTCATCCTGAGCGAAGAATGTATCCCCCAGCATAAGCTACTTGTGTGCGACGTGAGCTTATACAGAGATCCTAAGCGCAAGAAGGTTTACATACCCAAAAGGAAAGTGTGGCTGCTGAAGGACAAGGAAGTTAGGGATAGGTTTCATAGTGAACTGGAGGAAATGAATAGAAATAAGGAAGCTAGGCCTAACGATGTAAATAGTCAATGGAACTTTCTTAAGCATAGCCTTATCGCTGCCACTGACAAAGTCTGTGGGAAAACAAAGGGTCACCCCAGGAATAAGACCTACTGGTGGTGGAACGATGAGGTAGAACATGCTGTGAAAGAGAAAAGGAGATGCTTCAAAGCATGGAAGAAAGGAGGCAGCAAGGAGGAATACCAGGCAGCTAAACGAACTGCCAAAAGAGTTATTTACAATGCTAAAAATCACATTAAGGACCTGGTCCTCGAACAAGTGTATAATACTGACAATCCCAATGGGATCTTCAACCTAGCTAGGCGAGTTAAAAATTACAGTAGGGATATTATTGGTGAACAGTGTGTTAGAAATGATAATGGGAAAATTGTGTATGCAGAAAATGAAATCAGAGAAGCATGGAAGGTACACTATGAATGATTGCTAAATGTAGAGTTTGAATGGGATAAGGAACAGCTTAGTATCGAAAAACCAATATCTGGGCCCCCTCCTTTGATAGCACCAGCTGTAGTGAGCGACGCAATCAATAAAATGAAGGACGGTAAAGCTCCAGGGTGCTCTGACATTGTTGCTGAGATGATAAAAGCCTCAGGGGAGATTGGTGTAAACTTAGTCACTGAGTTGATAAACACCATTATTAAAGATGAGAAAATCCCAGAGGATTGGCTCAAAAGTGTAATAGTAAATATATACAAAGGAAAAGGGGATGTGCTAGATAGAGGAAATTATAGGGGCCTGAAAATGCTTGACCAAATCATGAAGGTCTGAGAGAGTCCTTTAGGGTATGATCAGGTAAAGCATCTCTATTGATGATATGCAGTTTCGTTTTATGCCAGGAAGGGGTGCAACTGATGCTATCTTCATAGTCAGGCAGATACAGGAAAGATACTTACTAAAAGGCAGGGATCTTTACTTTGTGTTTGTAGACCTGGAGAAGGCCTTTGATAGGGTGCCTAGAGATGTTGTGCAGTGGGCTATGAGGAAACTTGGTGTGGAAGAGTGGCTGGTGCGTGTGATAATGAAGACGTATGAGGATTCGCGAAGTGTGGTGAGGGTAAAGGGTGTACTGAGTGATGAGTTCGCAGTCCGTGTTGGAGTCCATCAGGGTTCAGTGTTAAGCCCCCTCCTCTTTATTATGGTCTTGGAGGCACTGTCTAGAGTTTTTAGAGGCGGACTCCCGTTGGAGCTGTTTTATGCAGACGATTTAGTCCTAATAGCTGACAGTATGCAAGATGCTGAGGCCAAATTCAGAGAGTGGAGAGAGGGCATGGCGAGCAAGGGTTTAAGAGTCAATATTAACCAAACCAAGGTTATGCATTGTAGATTGAGACGAGGCAATGTTTGAAAAGAGCGGTGCATACCCATGTGCAGTGTGTGGAAAGGGAGTGGGCGTTAACTCAATTCAATATAGTATCTGTCGATGTTGGGTACACCATGGGAGTAAGCGCTGTAGTAGAATAAAGGGGCCCCTGCCGAAGGATAAGTCAGAAATAGAGAAATTTGAGTGCGTAGTTTGCGAAGGCGAGCTTGTGTTAAGTGATGATCCTGTGGCTGTGAATTTTGGAAATGAGTCTTTGGAGCTGGTGAACAAGTTTTGTTACCTAGGAGATACCATTTCTGCCGGTGGTGGGCTGCCACTGTTGCTAGAAATAGGTGTGGCTGGGGGAAGTTCAGAGAATTGATGACAATCCTGACCATGAAAAGAATGCCTCTCCCCCTGAAGGGAAAGGTGTATGCCTCATGTGTTAGAAGTTCAATGACGTATGCCTCAGAAACATGGGCCGTTAAAGTAGAGGATGTCAACAGAATGGAGCGTAATGAGATGAGAATGGTGAGATGGATGTGTGGGGCCAGGCTACAGGATATAATAACAAATGTTGAGCTGAGGAGGAGACGTTTAGGTATAAAGAGTATTAGCGAGGTGATGCGTACAAGTAGACTGGGATGGTATGGACATGTGGAGAGAATGGATGAACAAAATTGGGTGAAAAAATGCAGGTCTGTGATTGTGGAGGGAGCTGCACCAAGGGGTGGACCGAGGAAGACCTGGGATCGGACTATACGCGCCGATCTCAAATCCAAGAACTTGACAAGTGAAGCAGCCCTTAACAGGGTTGCCTGAAATGCTGCCATTAGGACAAGAGACTGAAACTGCACTGATGTGTGGAACACTCAGTCTTAAAAATTTATGTATGTATGTATGTATATATCGCTCATCAGAACTGTGTCATCTGTAAACAGCAGTACCTGTATAGGCAGCTTCCACTCATTTCCCTCCCTTTTCAGCGATACACCAACATCCACTGCTCTTCCTAGTATTTCTCACATGACTCCATCCATATATACAGTAAACAACCACGGGGACATCACACACCCCTGTTTCAACCCAACACTCAGGTCAAAGAACTCGCTCTGCTCATTCTCCACACGTACTGCCGCCTTTGCACCCTGATACATGCTCTTCACTGCTTTCAGCAACTTGCCATCTACTCCGTATATTCTAAGTACTTTCCACATGCCTTCTCTATCCACTCTGTCATAGGCCTTCTCCAAGTCCATAAAGGCAACATTTTGTTGCTGCTCCAAATATTTCTCCACAACACAATTCAGGGAAAAAATCTGATCTACACATCCTCTTCCCTTCCTAAAACCTCCCTGCTCGTCGCCTATCCATTTCTCCGTTCTCACTCTCACTCTCTCAATCACTACCCTACTGTACACCTTCCCTACTACGCTTAAAAGACATATTCCTCGGTGGTTACCACACACTCCTCTTTCCCGTTTGCCCTTATATAGGGGGACTATTATGCCAGTATTCCAGTCATTGGGTGCATTCCCCTTCTCCCATGCTAGTTTGCACATTTTCCATACCCATTCGATCACTATCTCACCACCATACCTCAACATTTCCCCACACACTCCATCTGTTCCTGGTGCTTTCCCCAACTCCACTCTTTTCATAGCTTCCCACACTTCTGACCTGATCCCCACCTTCTCCTCCACTACTTCTCCTCTTCTCCCTCCCATACCATATCCAACTATGTTTGCCGACTCTTCATTCCTTACATTTAGCAACTCATTGAAGTACTCCCTCCATCTTTCGACTCTCTTGCTTATATATATATATATATATATATATATATATGTATATATATATATTTACAGTATATATATATATATATATACAGTATACAGTATATATATATATATACTGTATATATATATATATATATATATATTGTAAAATGTAAATAATAAGTATAGTACTGGTATATCTCACAAATACAAGTGAGGTACTAAATGTTTTTATACTGTACTCTCAGCCGGGCTCGAACCACCGATAATCGTCATGACTGTCGGCGGTTCGAACCCGGCTGAGAGTATAAAAACTATTGTAAATGACTATAGATAAAGTATTATTGTTAATATAATAAACAAGCTTAACTACAAAGGAATTTATTTTTGCATTTGCGAAAGCCCTTGCTAGTGACACTGGTTAATATGTTCTATATTTATGTATATAAGAACTTCTTTAACCCGGCAGCTGCGGGAAGCCTTAACCTCTGAAGTGCGCATGGGGGTAATTAGACACCTCTCCCTGTGCGCATGTATTTGAGGTGTTTCCGTCACTAAAATATTCATTGTACCATTAATATCATTAATACTTATCCATATGTGCCTATTATGGGTTGATTATAAAGGTATTAACCTGAAACAACAATAAAACGAGTGAAAACAGCGTTTGGATGGTCAAAATCGGAGATATAGCCCGCGAGTTGTATAATGTATGGGTGAGGCAAGCTGCTTTCCCGCCAATTTCCCCCAAGGCCACTGAGACACAGTCGATCGATAGTCTCTCTCTCTCTCTTGCACTCGCTTGCCATCAGTGATGACAACACCCTGCTTGCAACTCGCTAATGTTAGCACGAAAATATACCTCAGAATAAGGGAATAACAGGAAAAATAGGTGATAACTGAAGGAGAGGAGGAAAGTGGGGAAGGAGGGGAGGTAGAGGACTGAGATTTTGCATGGCCCAGGGGCCAAAAATAAAATAAAAAAATAAAAAAATAAAAATATATATATTTTTTTTTCGATGTCAAAAGTTGATTTTTTTTTCTCACTCACTCTTAAGAGTCTCCCCGCAGTCCGCCGGGGGAACTCTTAAGAGTCTCCCCGCAGTTCCCGGGTTAAGAGGTCCTACTGGGCGGCTCCGGGAAGACTCTTAAGATCCTAGGGCTAAAAAAAAACATTTGAAACACCCCAGTGGCACTAAAAAAAAAATTGTGTTTAAGTGAGATAATTTCCCTCCATTACTTGCTACCACTCCTACACATGTCCCCCCCCCCCTCCTCAATTATCAGATATTTTCTCTATTATTCCCGATATTTATCGAGTATTTTCGTGGGAGGACATGTGGGAGAGAGGGAGGAGGGTGAAGGAGTGTAGCTTCGACCCTCCAAGCCAGTCTGAGTCCACCCCTAGTCTCTCAGTGCCACGTAAGACACGAGAGAGGGAGGGTGTGCCTGTCTCGCCGGTCTGGGCCGGGTTACGACCGCGGGGCTAAAATATACAATTTTTACCAGCCAATTGCTGTTACCACTTGTTTTATTGCTTTCCCATGTTCATATATGTTCATATTAAAAGTAAAATAGGCGCTCAAACTTTTGCTAGAAACTCCACCTTGGATGATTCCAGTGCTATTCCTCCCTCTCCACCCTCCTCTCTCTTACTTATGCCTAATATCCTTATCTCTTCTAAAGATATACTTTCTACCCTCTCTGGGCTTAATACTAAGAAGGTGTACGGTCCGGACGGTGTTCCTCCTGTTGTACTCAAAAACTGTACTTCCGTGCTGACTCCCTGCCTAGGCAAACTCTTTCGTCTCTGTCTATCCTCTAACGTCTTCCCTTCATGCTGGAAGTTTGCTCTCATTCAACCTGTCCCAAAGAAGGGTGACCGCTCTCAACCCTCCAACTATCGTCCAATTGCTCTCATCTCTTGTACAGTATTTCTAAAGTTTTTGAAACTATTCTTGCTTCCAAATTTCTTAAGCATTTCTCTTCTCATAATCTGCTCTCAGATTGCCAGTATGGCTTCCTTAAGGGTCGCTCTACTGGTGATGTTCTTTCATATCTTACTAACTCTTGGTCATCCTCCTTTCGGGACTTCAGTGAGACTTTTTCTATTGCACTAGACATATCGAAAGCCTTCGATAGAGTCTGGCACAAATCTTTAATTTCTAAACTACCCTCCTTCGGTTTCTATCCCTCCATCTGTGCCTTTGTCTCTGATTTCCTTTCCGGCCGTTCCATAGCTGCGGTTGTGGACGGCCATCGCTCACTTCCTCACCCTATAAACTCCGGTGTTCCTCAGGGCTCTGTCCTATCTCCTATTCTCTTTCTAATTTTTATAAATTATCTTCTCAACTGTACCTCAATTCCCATCCATTCATACGCAGACGACTCAACCTTACACTACTCCATTAGTTTTTCAGAACGCCCAAGCCAGCAATTCCTCAACGACAAACGGAATGAAGCCATAGAACACTTAAATTCTGATCTAACTACTATCTCCAATTGGGGCAGAGAAAACCTTGTTACCTTTAATGCTTCCAAAACCCAATATCTCCATCTATCTACCCGTCAGGAACTCCCAGCGGACTATCCCTTATTCTTCAACAATACAAAAATCAATCCTTCATCTTCTCTCAATATTCTTGGTGTCTCATTTTCTTCTGCTCTCAGTTGGAAGGACCATATTACCAGTCTCGCTAAGGCAGCCTCCCAGAAGCTGGGTGTGCTCAACCACCTTAGGGGGTTCTTTACCCCTGCACAGCTTCTTGCTCTGTACAGGGGCATAGTGCGTCCTTGTATTGAGTATTGTTCACATGTGTGGGGAGGTTCCTATCACACCGCTCTCCTAGACAAAGTTGAAAGGAAGGCCTGTTGTATCATTAACTCCCGTCCACTCACCAATTCTCTGCAATTTCTCTCTCTCCGCCGCAATGTTACATCTCTCTCGCTATTATAATAATCAGTGTTCCTCAGAGCTTTCCCAGTGTATACCACCTCCTTTACGTAGGGCACGTGGTACCCGTCTTGCAACACAATCCCACCCCTACTCGGTGCAACTCTCCAACCCAAGAGTGAAACGTTACTCTCAAACTTTCTTCTATTCAACAGCTGAGCTCTGGAACTCTCTCCCAGAATTAGTCTTTCCCTCTTCCTATGACTTAAATTGCTTCAAACTTCGTGTGTCCAGGCATTTTGGCTCTAACGTCCCTTGATTTTGGCCCTGTCACTTTTTCAACTATGGGGGAGGCACTCGCCTATAGGCAGTTCTGCCTTTTGCCTCCCTCACTCACATAGAAAAAAAAAAAAAATATGGATAAGTATTAATTATATATATGGTAAATTAACGATTTTAGTGACTATTTTATTCCTCAGAATACCTTCGCATGGGGGTATGGTGTATACTACAGGGGCCTAGCACTTTAAGAGTTAAACAATCATGCATAGTCACAGTCATAAATTTTAATACATTTTGAGCCATCAGACTGATTAAGCGAACCTCTGAAACGGAAATATCAGGTAAAACATTCATAAGAAGATGCAGCTCACCACTTTCTTTCGAACTCTTTTAAATTTGAAATGAGACCTGGTTTGGAAGTGTTATAAATCTGGAAGTGTGTAGCACTTCAGTCTTCCGGACTTTGTCCTGAAGGCCGGGCGCTGAATTCAATTAACTATCCAGATTGAGGTCTGGCATCCTACCTTAGCCATTTCTATCTGTCTCTTTTACTGTATTACACTACTTTTCCTTCTAGGTGCTGGCGAGATCGCCCGATTGGGTGGCACTACAAGGGGGGCTGCGGACGGTGGGGGCATTAGCCCAGGGGTGTAAGCCCGTGGGATGATGATCCCCTCCCCCGCTGTCCTCTCCAAGACAGATGTCATCTCTCCCTGGCCCCATCAGGGGCCTGAACATCCGTAGTGGCTTCGGTCTACCGGACTCGGGACTGATCGGCCAGACAGTCTGGAGAACTACAACAAAACATTTACCACTGTGATAGTTGGTAGAGGCAATTGTAACTTAATTGAATCATGGCGAAATACTTATCATAGATTCATTATGTATTTAGGCTACTATATAGTCTGATTTTTTTTTTCCAGTAAATTGTCTTGTCCTCCTTTTTATTATTCGGTTATTATGAAGGTTTTGTAGGTAAATACTGTATGCTGTTAATGATTTTTTAGGGGAGGTGTGGTGGAGTGGTCTTGCCACTGGACTGGTAATCCAATGGACCCGAGTTCGAATCCCGATATGTCAATGGGAAGATATTATTGGGACGGAATTTGTGTTGTACCTAATATCAGTGCATTAGCACAATTAAAGCCCACCGAAACGCCAAATAAATACCCTCATTGTTCCCTGATTAATTAGCACTGTATGAATATTCCCATATTAAAAAATATGCTATAGAGGGGGCAATGCCTAGTGAGTTCATTGCTCAATAGGTGGCATTCTGAGAGTGAGGGTCCAAGCTAGTCTAGGAGGTGAGACAGTGAAGCACTGGAGCGAGGCAGCTCCAGAGTTCGGGCTGCTTCGAGTGAGCAACTAAGCCCCGTGCATCCTGCGAAGGCAAGATGGCAGAGGCTGGTTGCAGCTAAAAGTGCTTCACATGTATAACACAAGACCTCACGGGCTTCACCGTTCAATAACGGTTGAATGTACAGGCTCTCAGCCTCTCAGCCGAGAGGAAGTAGATAGAATATATAAAAAAAAAATCAACTTGACATTAATATATGACGCAGACACATAGTAGTTTAATACTTTTCCATTAATTATCCAGAAATCAGTTGCTAAGGGATTTAATTTACCTTCAACTGAAAACAGACAGGCTATAGGATCTCAACCATCCCATTTCTTTGCAATTTTGTTGATGGTTGTGGAATATACTGTATAATGATGATAGTGTAGCGGTAAATGGTAATGGTAAGTACAATGAGCTGGTAACGTTGATGAGGCCAGTTAGTCTAACTTCTATAGTATGTAAAATTCTAGATTTTTTTTAACCCCTTCTGTACTGGCAACATCTTTTATATTTTATTATAGCTACATTTAGATGATTTTATGAAGCTTAGGAAGGATATATGGTCGCTAAAAGGATTAATTGAGATAGGTCGAGGCCTTTGAATGAGTAGACGTCCTTCATAAAGTTGTACAAAATCTTATAATAGTTGCCAGAATAGCATGAAAAGTACGGTACATCACTGGTACAGATGGCGGGGTCCCAACCCCGAAAGGGGTTGAAATAGGGGAGCTATCCCCCCGCCAAAGGCGGCTTTCTAGGGCCTTTCCTAGCTGATGCTGAGAGATTTATTAGTGGCCCCTCCATCATTGAAGATTATGCCTATTACATAAGGCCTCCTCTTCAAACGCTCATTTACCGTAGTTTGAATCTACCGCGCAGAGCATACAAAATTTGAGGAGCCTTCATCATGAGCGCACGCAACCTCACTCATGGTTCTGTCATTATGAAATTGGGTTCTCACTACGAAAAAACTTTGTAACAAATAATAAATAAAACAAAAATAAGAATAACTATTCATAAGCTTTCCATATACTCGTGGATGTACTTGTGTGGATATTTGACCAGACGCTGACTTCTGGCGTCATACTTCCTTCTTGGCTTCTCTGCTCTGCGCTCAACCTGCCCTGACGTGTCTCCCCACGCTCCGCTTATTCCGCATTTGCTGCGCCCCTCGTGAGTTTTTTCTCATTTGTTTACTCTGGGATGTATCGAGTAAGGTTAGGATATGCGTAGCAGGAGTGAAATGGGCGGGTTTCCCGCAGTTCAGTGTATTTGGGTCGTGTGTTTGGGACACCTTTTTCGGGTGTACCCTCGTGGTCCCGTGGTGGACGTGTGATACGTGTTTCGCGGCTAGCTAGCCTAGTTATTTAGTTGGCTTTAACTACGTGTTATCAGGCTTCTTTTTATCTTTCTGATGAAGTGCCTTATTTGTTTGTTTACTGACGTTCCTAGCGTATTTTTCTTCACTTAGTGAAGTTTTTTCTAGGTCCCGAGTCAGTGCATCCCTCTCCCGGGAATTTTTCTACAATGTTGTGATGGCGGCTGTTCCTGTTGTGATATGATACAGTGCTTTTTGGTTATATTACGACGTGATTAAGTGATATTTCTGTCTGCTTAGGCCTAGCCAGCCACTCGTAGCTTTTTACATGTACAAGTGTTATTGATTTATTGTATAAATATGTACTGTGTCATGTGTGTCCTGGATTAGTTGTGTTTTGGCTTAATCCAGGGACTATTTGTGTATATCAGATTGCGTCTGGTTAGCGTGGGTTGCCTTTTCCGGCGGGTATTCTCGATTGCACCGAGAAAATCCGGCTGGTTGCCGAGTTTTAATCACGCGTGGTTAAAATAGGCTAGTTTCCCCCGGCGAGTGGTGGCTTGAGGGCTCTCCAGGAACTGCGTCTCTGTAGTGAGGCCTGTGTTCAGGCTTACTGTGTGTTTCCCGGCGGGATGGCTATACCCGTTTACCTAGGTGTTCATGCGGACACCTGTTGAGTATAGTTTTCCCCGGTTTTTGCAAAGCCATTTGAAAAACTAGGCTGTTTTGTTTGATTGGTCTTTCCACCCCGGCGATCTTTTGCAAAGAAGTGGGGATAGGAACAATTGGGGTTAACATTAAATTAATTTCACACCCGGCGGTTGAACCTTGGGAGGGTGGGATTAACGGATTTGCAATTCGGTATGGTTGGCCAGACAATTGAGGGATACAATTGGGTATCGAGGCCTTCAAAATACGGCGATCTATGAAGGCTTCGAGAGAAGTCAGATCTAAAAAGATTAAGATAGGCTTACCCTTTTAACTGCGATATAATAAGGAGGCCGGCGTCTTAATATGGGTTTCCGGTGAACAAAAAACCACTGGGAAGACTGCGTCATTTATAAAGATATGCTCGTCTTTATATCATGTCAGGATATTTTTTAAATCTTTTGGACAAGTAAAGATATTCTAAAATCTTTACATATGAACCTACAGGGTAACAAGAGGTAATGGTGGTGTATTACGTCTCGTTGCCCGGCGGTTCATTAACACTTGTGTTAGAACATTTTGGGGTAACCTTATGAGCATTAATTCCTGGAAATTTTCTTTTTTCCAGGGCGGAGTTCCGGCGGGTCAACAGAGGACCAGGGAAAGCCCAGGGGTGGGTTAGCTTTTCTCCAGTCTCTGTCATGGCTACACTAGACCCTGTTTTTGCTCTGTGCTTAACACCCTCCTGTTCAGGGATCCCTATTTTTGCGCATACACTGTGCATCAGATGCGTCAAATGCTTGGACCGGTCAAGGGGTTTGTGGGTTACTAAGAATTGTGCTTTTTGTAGTCAGTTAAGTATCAAAGTCTTACAGCACGATAATCAGGCCGCGGTGGTTGCATTGCGCGAGGTCAGACAACTCCTAACTACTTATGCTACATCAGTGGCTCATAAAGCTCTTCAGTGCGATAACGTAGTTCTGTGGGAACGATTAATTGTTAAGCATCCCCCACTTAAACGTACCCCTTCTAAAAGTAGAGTAAATGTGCGTAAGTCAGCAGAGACTGGGCAGGGTAAAGTGCTTATTCCCTCCCCCGGCACATCTAAGAGATCTCGAGCACCGACACCCCCGGCGACAGCTTCCAAGTCAAGGTCGAGGTCCAGGTCAAGGTCTCCCCTCCGACAGCAGACACATAGTCACTCTACTTCACCTTCGAGGAAGAAGAGCAAGGAGGAGAAGACCAAGGACAGTCCTAGTGTGAAATCAAAGTCAAGGCGAAGTCACAAGTCTTCAAAAAAGGATACTCATGTACGAAAGGCCTCCCGGCGTTCGCCGGAGCCTCGTACCTCGCTTTCTGCCTCTACTCCCGACATGTCTCATGTCCAATCTGACAGGTCGGGAGTGGAGTCAGAGACTGTGGTGGGGGATATACCGGCGGACAGGTTGTCACCAAATATTATTCCCAGTTCACATCTACCAGCTTTAGATTTAGAGAGTTCTACCAGAAGTTATAACCCTCTAGAGGGCTCGAGTGAGGGCTCAGTAATTGGTGTGGTACCTAGCTCACAAGTGAGTTCCGGCCAAAACCTGGGAGTTTGGAGGTACTCCCAGCCATGGAGTGACGGCTCACATCCTTTTCATGCAACACAGGTAGTGGCAGACGTCCACCGGGACGCTGAGATCCCATCGTCCATCCCGGACTTAACATGGCAGCATGAGGGGGACGGCTTCGGCGGAATCCTCTCATGAGAGGCCGGAGGAAAGGGATGAGGATTCTATAATTTCTGAGATGGAGGTTCAAGAGTCAGGTTCATTGATAGACGACTCTCAGAGTAGGAATGATTCGCCACATAGTTCATCCTCTGCTAAATTTGTCACAGCTGATGAAATTAATGGGTTACTAGCGAATGCACTAACTAAGTTTTTTGGCCAGCAGCCGGAGACTCCTACAGTTGGTTTGGGAGCTTCCACGACAGCATCGAATGTCCGACCTCTGGCTACTTCCAGTGCTTTGACACAAATTCCGCACCCTCCCCCTGTATCACCTACTAATGTTACTAGGCCAACTTCGGCGGCACTGACTACTTCCAATGTGAGAGTAGTAGCAGATGTCAATCCTCCCCCTTTAGACAAGGCACCGATCAGAAAGGGAGCTATGCCCCTCTTATACGGGCCGGATGAGTCATGGGTAACAATGTTCCCAGCAAAGCCAGAGGTAGCACAGTCCACTATGTCGGGGGATTCCGGTACCACGTGAGTGGGTGATCCAAGGGAATAAATCTAGGAAGTTACGTGCTTTAGATATTCTAGGAAATGTACTTGATGTTAATATTAAGGCCATTCCTAACTATTATCACCATGATTATTTTGTGTATACTTCTACACCTGCCCTACCCCCTGCGTCAGCTTCAAAACTGTTTTTGGACTGGACCAAGCATGACGGTTTCAATGATATAAAAGCACTGTCAGCTCTAACACCAGAGTTAGGTTTAAAGACGTTCACAGACACAGCCGCAAATCCAGTTTTGAAGGTGGAGCAGTTGGGTCCGGGACCTTGGGTGGAATGGGAAGTGGAGGCTCAGAACTTTGCAACAACTTTTACCTCTAAATCTTCGCACCAAATTCCACAAGAAAGCCATTCTTGGTTCTCTCTGCCGGTATTCTCTGCCGGCGGAGTTCCCTCTGCGTTATTTGCATTTTTAGCTGCCCCTAAAATTAATCTATGCGAGCTTAAAGATCCCTTTTCTACACCATCCACAGCTCACCTAGACCGGGAGTTTAGGCTACGTGGGAAGGCATATAGACTGTTTTCCCAGTATATTGTCACACACCAGGTAGCGAAGTCAATGCTAAGATCTGCTCAGGCAATCGCGGACGCGGAAGTCAGAAAGGCTATCGAACTGTCTAGACGCTTGCTACTCCAGACTTCTATTCAGTCACTGGGAGATATCCGTACAGCCTTGCTAGAGGCGGTGCGGGCAAGACAAGATCTAAGGATGTCTCTCGTAAAGAAGCTCCCGGATAGGATTGCAAATCAAGTGGTAATGTCCCCTGTTCTAACTGCCTCTTTAATGTCCCTGGATTATTATTATTATTATTATTATTATTATTATTATTATTATTATTATTATTATTATTATTATTATAGAAGCTGTCTAAACAGGGTGCAGATACACCTATAAAAGATGAATCCCCACAAAATACCCGTAAGTACTGGAGAGAGACTAAGATAACTAAGAAAAAGGAAAAGGGCTACAGTAGTTAGAGAGCCCAGAAGAAAAGATCAGTTTGTCAATTAAAACACCATTCTAAAAAGAATAAAAGCAAATCATGATTAAAACAAAATTTACTGCTGTAATAAAACATTAACTCTGGACTTAACCTCTGAAGTGCGCATGGGGGTAATTAGACACCTCTCCCTGTGCGCATGTATTTGAGGTGTTTCCGTCACTAAAATATTCATTGTACCATTAATAGCATAAATACTTATCCATATGCGCCTATTATGGGTTGATTATAAAGGTATTAACCTGAAACAACAATAAAACGAGTGAAAACAGCGTTTGGATGGTCAAAATCGGAGATATAGCCCGCGAGTTGTATAATGTATGGGTGAGGCAAGCTGCTTTCCCGCCAATTTCCCCCAAGGCCACTGAGACACAGTCGATCGATACTCTCTCTCTCTCTCTTGCACTCGCTTGCCATCAGTGATGACAACACCCTGCTTGCAACTCGCTAATGTTAGCACGAAAATATACCTCAGAATAAGGGAATAACAGGGAAAATAGGTGATAACTGAAGGAGAGGAGGAAAGTGGGGAAGGAGGGGAGGTAGAGGACTGAGATTTTGCATGGCCCAAGGGCCAATTTTTTTTTTTTTTTTTTTTTTTTTTTTTTTTTTTTTTTTTTTTTTTTTTTCCGATGTCAAAAGTTGATTTTTTTTTTTACTCACTCTTAAGAGTCTCCCCGCAGTCCGCCAGGGGAACTCTTAAGAGTCTCCCCGCAGTTCCCGGGTTAAAAGCTGAGATATGGGTTGACTGTACAACCTCGTTTGGCAAATGATTCCAAAAGGGAATCATTGAAGGAATAAAACACAGAGAAAACTGAGATGTAGAAACATTAATTGGAGTCATGGCAAGGTCATTAAGACTCCTCGTAAATCTTGTTGCACGAATTGGAATAAAAGGTTCTGGTAAAACACTATGCAATGGATGCTGAGTATTGTTAAAATTTGAGCCACCTTGAGCCACATACAAGATTTTGTAAAAATTGGAATGGAAAATTTTATTCCTCATCAAAAGTACAGTAAAAGATCTAATTCACCTAAATGGTTTGACCATAATTGTGCTAGAGTAACTGAACAAAAAGCAATAGCCTACAATGCATACACAAGATCAAAAACACATGAAGCCTTTAATTACTTTAGAAACATCAGAAATCATGCCAAAACTGTATTAAACCTAACTAAATCAAACTTTCTCCATAAGCAGGCAAAAAAACTTCTAAATAAACCAAAAGATAACAAATATTTGGTCTACTCTTAACTCATTCAAATCCAACTTCACTACTGCTTCATCCATTCCACCATTAAAATCTCCGACTGGCAATCTTGTAAGTGACCCACGAGGTAAAGCTAACCTTCTTGCAGATATTTTCTCCACCAACTCAACCTTAGATGAAATAAATCAAGATGTCCCTGTACTTAATTTTAATTCACCTGAAATTCCCTCACTTAAGATCCACACCAGACATGTCAAAACTATTTTGCAGAATCTCTCAGTAGATAAGGCTCCTGGTCCAGATGAAATTCCTCCAATAGTACTTAAGAATTGCTCCTTGGTGCTCGCTCCTGTATTGGCAAAATTTTTCCGTCTGTGTACTCATACCTCATGCTTCCCAGTACCCTGGAAAGAAGCAAACATCCATCCAGTTCCTAAAAAAGGTGCCTCTTCGGATCCATCAAACTACAGACCAATAGCTATAACTTCCACTCTTGGCAAAGTTTTTGAAATTATATTAAATAATCACATAATTAAGCATCTGGAGAATAATAAATTAATCAGTGATAGGCAATATGGTTTTAGACGATGTCGATCAACTGCAGACATTCTTTGCCTTCTTACGCATCAAATCAACCAAGCTACAGACCAACATGGTGAAACACATACAATAGCACTGGATATATCAAAGGCATTTGATAGAGTCTGGCATCAATCCTTATTGTCGAAGATGTCACACTACGGCCTTGCATCATTAGTTCCACTAATTTCTTCTTATCTTCATAACAGAAAAATACGTGTAATGGTAGATGGCCTTTATTCTCAATTTCACTCAATAAATGCTGGTGTTCCCCAGGGATCAGTTTTGGCCCCAACTCTGTTCCTCATTCATATCAATGATCTCATATCTACCACTCATAATCCAATACATTCCTACGCAGATGACTCAACACTCCACAGTTCCTTCACATTTACCAATTCTTTCACCCAACCCGATCTTATAAATTCAAAAATAAACACTGCAATTTCTCTGAACCAGGACCTTTCTAGAATTAATGAATGGGGACAAGAGAATCTAGTTTCCTTTAATGCACAGAAAACCAAGTACATTCAATTTTCTAACCGACAGAATCTCACTGACTCCCATATATTTTTTAATGATGTAAATATTCCCACTTCCCCTAGTATTGACATTCTCGGTGTAACATTAACTACTAACTTGAGCTGGACACATTATGTTAGAAGCATTGCTAAGAATGCCTCTAAAAAACTGGGACTCCTGTACAGAGTTCGAGAATTCTTCACTGACGAGCAGTTGGCCGTAATATATAAAAGTCATGTGCGCTCTCAGATGGATTACTGTTCACCTCTGTGGGGTGGAAGTGGAGTGGTTGCATTGAGGCAGTTGGACAAAATTCAAAATAAAGCTATTAGATTAATCAATAACCCTGCAATCACACAGGACCTTCCTACATTAGCCATACGAAGAAATGTTGCATCCCTTGCATTATTCTACAGATATTTTCACAGCAATTGTTCCGAGGAACTTGCTTCAATTGTGCCGCCTCTCCACATCTTTCCCCGTAGAACTAGGGCAGCTGAGAGCGCCCATGAATTTACACTTTCTCCTCCACAATGCAGAACTTCTGCTTATCAGAATTCATTTATCCCCAGAGCTACTACTCTTTGGAATTCACTTCCCTCGAATTGCTTTCCACAAACTTACAATCAACAAATGTTTAAATCCAGTTGTTACAAACATTTTATGAATGGAGGATGCCTTTAGGCACATGGACCTTTTTGTTTTATCTGTGTTTATCCTTCCTCCGTTCATTGTCTCTTTAAAAAAAAAAAAAAAAAATAAAAAAGACTAAGGGCACCAACCCGACGCCGATGATGAAGATCAAGAGATAGAGCAGGGAGAATAAATTTAATAGAATTAAGAGCTTTATCAAGCAATTTCAAATGACAGTCAGCAGCCGAGTTCCAAACAGGAGAGCAATACTCAAAATGAGGCAAATAAAAGCATAAAAAGATTTTATGACTGTGGTTTCACAAGCGAATGTTTTGTAACACTTGCGAAGTAAACCAATCTTTTGAGCAATAGTAGAAGACAAGGAACGAATATGCTTCTCAAATGTCAACTTAGGATCGAGAGTCACTCCAAGCAAACGCAAACCTGACACATCCTCAATTTGTTCACCAGAAACATGCAAACAAGGATGAGGAGGAGCCAAAGTACGTGATCTACTGATTATCATGGAGTGAGTTTTCTTAGCATTAAGCTTCATACCCCAAAGTTCACACCAAGAGGTAATCTTAGCCAAGTCCCTGTTTAGAGATGCTGCAACTTCGATTCTACTCTCTGGAGATGGAATTGATGAGTATAAAGTTATGTCATCGGCATAAGAAACTAGTTTATTTTCAAGCTCAGAGCACAAGCAAGCAATAAAAATAATGAAAAACAGAGGCCCAAGCACACTGCCCTGTGGAACACCCGAAACAACAGGCACAGAAACAGAAGTGCACCCATCAACGACAACATGCTGAGACCTGTCTGTCAAAAAATCTTTAAAAATAGATAAAAGACTACCACCAATACCATAAAGTTGCAGCTTATATAAAAGGGCTTTATGATTAACAAGATCAAAAGCAGAACTAAAATCAATAGCCACAACACGAGATTCATACCCTTTGTCCAACGAAGACTGAAGATCATGAGATAAAGTTAAAAGCGCATCGCAAGTACCCAAACCTTTGCGAAAACCAAACCGTGAATTGGGTATTATATCAAGACGATTACAGTATGAAGAAAAGCGTCTAGCTAAAAGCCTCTCAAAGATCTTTGAGAGAATAGGCGTTATGGATATAGGACGATACTCAGATGGGGATGACGAAGCAGTAGCTCCCTTCGGAATTGGAGTGATGCTAGCTTTTCGCCAGCAAAGAGGAAAACTACCAGATTTCAAGAGCAACCTAAATACTATAGCCAATTTAGGTGCTAAGACAACAGCAATCTTCTTAAAGAAGAGAGGGAAAAATCCATCTGGGTCAATCCCACCATAAGTGTCAAGATCCAATAAATATTGTCTCAATTCAGCTGATTTGAATGCTATCGACTTTAGATTAGGACTAGGGAAACATGTCAAGGGCAATTGCAATTCCTGATCACTCTGCTTACCTATGAAAATATTAGAAAGCATATTACCCTTAGTTAATGGATCAAAAGAGATAGAACCATCAGAATCACGAAGTGGAGGCATGGTGAAGTCAATTCCAAATAGTGAGGCCCACCATTTATGTGGCTGAGTAGCACCTGCGAGAACTTCCTGCAAATGGGAATTGTAATCCCTCTCGGCTGTACTATATACTCTCTGCGCAACTGACCGAAGATGTACATAGTCATCCCAAAGCAACTGGGTTCGATTACGTCTCCAGCAGTGATATGCAGCCTGCTTGTTATTATATGCACGCTTACAGTCGTCATTGAACCAAGCTTTATTTTTAATACGGGATTTGATTAACTTAGAAGGGACTCTTCTTTGCAGGATGTCTAAGAGAGAGTTATTGAGGGATGCAACAGGGTCATCAGATCTTAGTATGTGATTCCAGTGGATATTGGTAACATCATCACATACATTTTCCCAATTAACTCGAGATTTAAGATAGACTTTACGAGATATAGTGATATCTGGCACAGTAAATTCAAGATTGATTTTACAGGTTACAGCATTATGGTCAGAAGTACCTACAGGAGCAAGAACTGCAGTCTCCACAACACCAGGAGCATCTGTTAAGACGAGATCAAGACAGTTTCCAGAAATATGTGTAGGTCCAGCAATCAACTGCTCACACCTAGATAAATTAGCAAAATCCATGGCAGCGTGACCATTTCTATTTGTTGGAGAGACCGAGTTCAGCCACTCTTGATGATGTGCATTAACATCTCCAACAAAAACGAAAGATGACTTGACATCAACAGACTGAATTAATGCCAAGGCATTTAAAAGACAGTCATATAGATTGTTTTGGCATCAGGATTTCTATATAGGCTAAAAATGTAGTGGTTATGATATTTACTGGAAACTTTAACCAACTGGATCTCGTGGCAACCACAAAGAAATTTCGTCAAAGGCTGGGCATAATAGCCAGATCGGATGTATAAACTCATTCCACGAGCACGAGGAAGAGAGTCACGGCGAATAAGAAGTGGTTTATTAAAGCCAGGTATGAGCAGTTCTGAAATGTGTCTATGGTCAGAAACAAGAGTTTCGGAACAAAAGACAATGTCATAATCCACTGATGCCATAGTAAGATCTTTAATGTTCTTATGAAGTCCACGGATGTTAGAATACAGAATACAGCAACTTCTTCTCGCAGGATGATTAGGTCTATGAGGACCGGGATTTAATTCTATATCACCGGATAAAAGAGCAAAGAGGATGTGTGGAGAACAGTGTTCAACATGGCTCAGGCCTTTAAGCACAGTCCCGCCCCATCTAAGAAACCTGCTTTCAATTTTGCCAAGCCCAAACCAGTCGCAAAAGCTCAGCCTGGTGGGGCAAAGCCTTTTCATCTGCCTAAATCCTCTTCCACCCAAGGTCAGGCTCAGTACAGATACAAGCAAGGAAAGTTTTCAGGTAATCATAAAGGACAGAAGTATCAACGACCGGGCCAGGGCCCGTCTCCTGCCAAACCCGGCCAGTCATCTAAGCATACACCACCACCACCACCAAAAAACTAGGGTCTCTCTCACTCCCAGGGCCAGTCTTACGGCGGGTGGATCAGAGGGTAGTCCAGCCGGCGAACCCTTGTCTGCTAACTGGGTCATTCCGGGCGTGTCATCGCGCATGGCCATTAAACACATGGGCGAGGATGGTGGCACGCAAAGGCATCACCTGGCAGTGGCTCCGGCGACCTCGCTTACGTCAGCCGACAAAGGCAAATTTTGTTTCATTAGAGGTGGAGTCACTGATCCAAGAGATGATCGCCAAGAATGTCATCATCCCGGTCCGTCAAAATTACCCAGTATTTACGTCCAAACTTTTTCTAGTGCCCAAAAGGGACAGTGTTCAGTTGAGGCCGGTCGTAGACCTGTCTTATCTGAACCTCCACATTCACAACGTTTCCTTCCGGATGCTGACAGTGAATCAAATCAGGCTAACACTTCCGCCGGAAAGGTGGATGTGTTCTTTAGACCTGACAGACGCGTATTGGCACGTCCCGGTAAACAAAAGGTTTCAACGATTTCTGGCCTTACGAATAATGCATCAGACTTATGTCTTTCAGAGGATGCCGTTCGGATTGAACCTAGCACCTCGCTTATTCACGAAATTAGTCCGGCAAGCCCTGATGCCCATGTTAGAACAAGGGATCAGAATTTTGTGGTATCTAGACGACTGGCTGGTGGTGGCAGAGACGGAACAGTTATGCATCAATCATGTCAACATAACATTAAATCATGTGAAATCTCTAGGATTCAAGGTAAACCCGGTAAAGTCAAACCTTGTTCCCTCACGGGTGGTCCAGTGGATAGGGCTGGTCTGGGACACAGCTGCTCTCACTCTGAGTCAGAGTGTGGACAATCGGAACAGGTTTCGCAAGAAACTGTTTATGTTTCTTCACAGTCTGACTACGACACGGAGAGTCTGGGAATCTCTGGTCGGCTCTCTCAACTGGATTCAACTAACTGTAAAGTTGGGCCGGTTGAAAGTCAAACGTTTAATATTGGAGGGCAACACATTTTTTCCACTATTGCCGGCGGAAACATTATGGCCCATCCCAAAATTAATACACAGCTTACTAGCGGTCTGGGCGAAGAGGGAAACATTGCACTCGGTCATGTCATGGACCTCTCCTCCGCCGACGGTAGGGGTAGACACGGATGCGTCAGGAACGATAGGTTGGGGCTTTCAGTCAAACCACGGGCATCAGGGTCAAGGGCTTTGGTCCCATTCAGAAACCTCCCACATCAATGTCAAAGAGTTACTAGTCCCCTTGTATTTCCTTCAGGCTCACGGCTCTACTTTACGGGACAAATCGGTGGCCTTGAGGATGGACAATCTGAATGCGGTTCACTCCATTCAGAAACAAGGGTCAACGAGATCTCGGAAGTTGCTAAACGTGTCAGAAAAGATTTTTGTTCTAGCCGACAAGTTGAACATGCATCTTCACGCATCTTATCTCTCAGGCGTAGCAAACGTCTGGGCAGACGCTCTGTTTCGGAGACAGAGCACAACAGTAGAATGGGCGCTCAAGCAAACCATTTTCGACCAAATGATTGCGGAGCCTTACCGTCCACAAGTGGATCTGTTTGCGTCCGAGGAGACTCACAAACTCCTGCTGTACCTCACCCGCCGGACAATAACGCCGGCGGGAGGACCCGACACACTGGTGACGGCCTGGAACATGTGGAGTTCCGTTTATCTGTTTCAGCCACCAGACGCTTCTCTAATGTGCCACGTAGTAAACAAACTACAGGATTATCGGGGCGTAGTCTCGTTAATCGCGCCCCTGTGGCCGGCGCAGTTGTGGTACCAGCAATTGAAAACGTGGTGCCCGAACCCGGTGTCGCTCCCGGTCGGGTATTTCCACTTAGACACGATTGGCAACCTAGAGACCTCGCTGACTTTTGCATTATGGACATTCAGGAGGCCAAGTGGCTAACACCGTATGGTAGAAACGTGACCGATAAATTCATGAGTCAATATACCCAATCTACAAAGAGACAGTATCAATCGCACTGGCAGTCCTTTACTTCTTGGATACTTAGGACAGAACAAACCGTACCTTCGGTGGCTTTGGTTTTTAATTATTTAAACTATCTGTTCGAGCAGAAATGTCTATCTGTAGTAACGTTAAAAATCACTTAACAGCGATTAGGATGCCATTCTTTGACCTTACAGGTCTAACCATACCACTAGCGGAGGAAACAGGTTTCATGAGAGCATGTTTTAAACTCCGCCCACCTCCCCGTCAGCTCATGCCTACCTGGTCTCTGGACAAAGCGTTGTCTTTACTTCATTCCCGTCTGTACCAAAATACTGCAGATTTTGACTTACTTTTAAAAAGGGCAGTATTCCTTATGGCTTTGGCTACCGGGAACAGGGTATCTGAGCTGGCGGCGATGAGCAACACACCTACTTGCATAAGGTTTGGTAGGCTCAATGAGTGTATTCACATTGCACCTTCCCCAGGGTTCATCGCCAAAAATGAACACAGTGAACAAGTTTTTTCCGAGTTCACGGTGCCGGCGTTGAAAAGGGGAAAAGTGCACCATAATTATGTCCAGTGCAAGCGCTAACCAAATATTTGAGAGTAGCACCTCTGAATCAACAGGGTGCTTTATGGGTATCAAGTACGGGCAAACGCGTAATGAAACGTAAAATAGCTTCTCTCCTAGTCGAAGTCATTCAAGAGAGTAATCCCGGCGTCGTGGGAAGAGCCCACGATTTACGCAAATGGGCGGCCTCTTTGCGTTTCCTTAAGAATTTTTCTGTCGAGGACATAGCGTCCACGCACCTATGGTCCTCTAATCATACGTTTTTGACTCGATACCTTTCAGTAGCTCTAGACAGACCTTCCATGCCATGTATAGCTTTAAGGCAGAGGGTCTAGGTGGCCTCTAAGTCACTTATTGTTTAGATTAAGAAAAGAGGGGGGGGGGGGGGGTGCAGTCAGTGTAACATAGGACACCCTAGACCCCGCCGGAGTATGGGTACGGAGCATACGAGCTGTGATACTGTATGTAGGTGTTGTGATATAAAATTTCTCTGTAGTATTCATTACAGGAAATTGTGCTAAAGTACAATAATAGTAAAACAACAATTCTTGTTGTAAGTAGTTTTGGCTGTGAAGCAATATAATTTTAAGAAATCTCAGTAGTTGCGACTGCGAATTTTATTTTTGATGTAAGTACTTCTGCATAAGTACAAGAGTTCTGTACTTCTGCAAAAGTACAAGAGTTCATTTTATGTTTGGGTATATTTTTAGGAATATATCCACTAGTTTAATGGGGTTTATATGTGCACATGTAGACTTATAAGTTTTTATTTTTCACCACTTACTTTAAGTGGGGTGCCTTCTTAACTAGCAGATCTGTGTACAGAGTCTCAGAGTTAACCCTTTTTAATCAAGCAGGCTTCTTCGAAGCACGCTCCTGCTTGTACCCCTTTTTGTATATATATGCTGTATAAAGTTTATGCGCAAAAATATATCTTTTTTACAAAGTAAGAATACTATGTGGTTGTTTGATTATCTGCTTTTGCTAGAGTTATGATATGATTACGAATGTCCCCCTCCAGTCTTAGATATCATTAATTGCTCTTTCCATTCACATATGCATAGCCTACGTGAGTTGCAGTTGGGATGTGTGTACATGCTTAGATTGATATGGAGGATTCGAAGTTGCATAATAAATCGTAGGCAGTGTCCACCAACCTTTAACTGTCTTCGTGGTGCGATGTATAAGGTGTTGATTTTCGGTGTGAGCATCCTGGGTTCGAATCCACGGACTGCCACATGTGTTTGTAAATTTCATTAACCTCTGAAGTGCGCATGGGGGTAATTGGAAACGTCCCCCTGTGCTGACGTATTTGAGGTGTTTCCGACACTAAAATATTCATTGTGCCATTAATAGCATTAATACTTATCCATATGCGCCTATTATGGGTTGATTATAAAGGTATTAACCTGAAACAACAATAAAACGAGTGAAAACAGCATTTGGATGGTCAAAATCGGAGATATAGCCCGCGAGTTTATAATGTATGGGTGAGGCAAGCTGCTTTCCCGCCAATTTCCCCCAAGGCCACTGAGACACAGTCGATCGATACTCTCTCTCTTGCACTCGCTTGCCATCAGTGATGACAACACCCTGCTTGCAACTCGCTAATGTTAGCACGAAAATATACCTCAGAATAAGGGAATAACAGGGAAAATAGGTGATAACTGAAGGAGAGGAGGAAAGTGGGGAAGGAGGGGAGGTAGAGGACTGAGATTTTGCATGGCCCAGGGGCCAATTTTTTTTTTTTTTTTTTTTTTTTCGATGTCAAAAGTTGATTTTTGTTTTCACTCACTCTTAAGAGTCTCCCCGCAGTCCGCCGGGGGAACTCTTAAGAGTCTCCCCGCAGTTCCCGGGTTAATCGATTTTAGGAGTATGGTTGGTTGTTGGAAGGAACATAATAATTGATATTGGTTCAGGAGTATTTTATCGAGAGGACTTCCCTAAGTGGTTAAGGCCCCATTAATTTCTCTTTCCATTCACATATGCATAGCCTACGTGAGTTGCAGTTGGGATGTGTGTACATGCTTAGATTGATATGCAGGATTCGAAGGTGCATAATGAATCGTAGGCAGTGTCCACCAACCTTTAACTGTCTTCGTGGTGCGATGTATAAGGTGTTGATTTTCGGTGTGAGCATCCTGGGTTCGAATCCACGGACTGCCACATGTGTTTGTAAATTTCATTAATCGATTTTAGGAGTATGGTTGGTTGTTGGAAGGAACATAATAATTGATATTGGTTCAGGAGTAATTTATCGAGAGGACTTCCTAAGTGGTTAAGGCCCCATTAATTGCTCTTTCCATTCACATATGCATAGCCTACGTGAGTTGCAGTTGGGATGTGTGTACATGCTTAGATTGATATGCAGGATTCGAAGTTGCATAAAATCGTAGGCAGTGTCCACCAACCTTTAACTGTCTTTGTGGTGCGATGTATAAGGTGATTTTCGGTGTGAGCATCCTGGGTTCGAATCCACGGACTGCCACATGTGTTTGTAAATTTCATTAATCGATTTTAGGAGTATGGTTGTTGGAAGGAACATAATAATTGATATTGGTTCAGGAGTAATTTATCGAGAGGACTTCCCTAAGTGGTTAAGGCCCCATTAATTGCTTTTCCATTCGCATATGCATAGCCTACGTGAGTTGCAGTTGGGATGTGTACATGCTTAGATTGATATGCAGGATTCGAAGTTGCATAATAAATCGTAGGCAGTGTCCCCAACCTCTAACTGTCTTGTGCATGTATAGGTGTTGATTTTCGGTGTGAGCATCCTGGGTTCGAATCCACGGACTGCCACATGTGTTTGTAAATTTCATTAATCGATTTTAGGAGTATGGTTGGTTGTTGGAAGGAACATAATAATTGATATTGGTCAGGAGTAATTTATCGAGAGGACTTCCCTAAGTGGTTAAGGCCCCATTAATTGCTCTTTCCATTCACATATGCATAGCCTACGTGAGTTGCAGTTGGGATGTGTGTACATGCTTAGATTGATATGCAGGATTCGAAGTTGCATAATAAATCGTAGGCAGTGTCCACCAACCTCTAACTGTCTTCGTGGTGCGATGTATAAGGTGTTAATTTTCGGTGTGAGCATCCTGGGTTCGAATCCACGGACTGCCACATGGAATTTCATTAATCGATTTTAGGAGTATGGTTGGTTGTTGGAAGGAACATAATAATTAATATTGGTTCAGGAGTAATTTATCGAGAGGGCTTCCCTAAGTGGATAACCTCTCCGCGGCGCACAGGGTTTTTTCTACAGGGTAAGACTGTGCGCACCTATGATGATTTTGGGACCTATTGCCAATTTCGATAAAAAGTACATCATCGTGTAGGGAATGTTTGCGTGCATCGGCCCATATATATTTGACCCCCCAAAAAATGTCCTGGGGGGGTGGGGGAACGGTCCGTAGTTGAAAAATGTGGAGCGAATGGCACCGCGCGGCTAGATTGTCATCGAGCGGCGAGATTTCCCTGCCGAATTTTCACGCGCCCAGGGGATAGAAGGAGGGGGTGGGTTACCGCGTATTATCACGTATATCTCCTTTTTTGAGCCCTTTTAGGCTATGTAGAGTATGTATACGTGTGTAGGCCACCCATATAACAATGAATATGCCTCATAGTGACCAAAAATTGCAATATATAAGAGAATTTGTAGGCGGGAATGAAGATGTGTTGGAGGTTTGGCGGCAATTTATGAGCTGAGAGTGTGGTTTACGCCATACATATCACTTATATCTTGTACGTAGAGCACTGTCATGCTATAATACAGACTTGTACGTATGTATACGTGCCATATATCAAAATATATACCGCATGTAGACCAATTCATACGATATTTACGCACATTACTAATGAGTTTCTATGCGTGAACCAAGGTGTGAGTGAGTTGTGCTGGGAATGAAAGGGGGAGAGGGTGTGTTACGCCATAAATATCACGTAAATCTTGTATTTAGAGCACTGTCATGCTATAATAAAGACGTGTACGTATGTAGGCGTCCCATATAACGAGGAATATACCGCATATAGACCAATTGATGCGATATTTACGCAAATTGTGAATGTGTTTCTAGCAGACGGAAGCCTGAAAGGGTGGGTTGGGGGTGGGTGGGTGGGAGGGAGGCATGCAGGGGTGCAGTGAGTGAGTGAGTGAGTCGTGGAGAGATGGAAGGCAGGCAGATCTCTAGATAGATAACCAGCTTTGTGATAATTGTGGAGGCGCCCGAGGCGTATGGATGTCTTGGTATTTTGAACCTTATGTCTATCAGATGTCTGGTGTTCGTTGCCACCAACAGGTCTACAATAACATGAGTCAGGAATGGAGAGAGAGAGAGAGAAACTGAGACATGCGTATGTCGTACGTATAAATGGACTTCAGAATTGCATTTTTATGCAAGCAGACATTGCATTTTAGACACATGTGAAGTACCACAGAAACATGTAGGCCATTGACTGTAAATAAAGTACTATATTCTAGACCACCAACGAGGGTGGTCAGTAAACACAGGCAGATTGCCTTTTGTGATAGAGGGCTAAATATAGACTGGTGTCTCCTTACACTTGCGAAAGGGTAGATTGCCACCAGAGAAACTTATACTTATTTATTCCCAAGTAATATGCACTATAAATGTATATTCGAGATCTACTGCAATTATTTGTATGACAGTCATGACTATGTATAATCCAATATACGCGCGACATAAGAAAGCTGGTTGAGCAATTTTCGACACCCACACAGTTATTATTCATTTTTATTTACAATATTATACAATACAAATGTATTTGTGAAGAGTATTTTATCCATTATTGTATTTATACCAATTTTGTTCCCAGACAGAGCTGCTGTAGCTGGAGCATCAAGGAGCGGCAAGGGTCACCTCGTGATCGCTTGACCGTGTGAAAATGAGTGGAGTCACACTGAGAGGGGCAATTTTGCTGAGTGTTTGGGCAATTTTTGACAGAATAAAGTTGTATAATTACTAATTCTTGACAGAGACAAACTTTTATAAACCTTGGCATGATATAATTGAAAATCCCATCAATTTACAAACGTAAATTGGTGGGATAATTATTTTTTTTTGTGTATATTGTCATTTCGATTGTAAACACGAAGTTTTGAGTGTTATTTGGTATGAGCTCCTGTGGCATGGTTGGTAAGGTCGCGGACTGGCAAACTCAAAGTGTTGTAGGGTAGTGGGATCGAATCCAGGAGGGGGTTATGGGGAAGGTTTTATAGTGTCTAGAAATTTTTTGATAATTTTGTTTGTTTACAAGATCATGCCATTGTATTCAAACAATATGAAATATTCATAGAATATATCATATTGTAAGAATACAATGACATGGCCTTGTTTTTTTTTTGTTTTTTTTTATTGTTTTTTTTTATTATCTTAGTAGGTTTGACAGGATTTATTGAAACATATTTATTTTTGTACAATTCATTTGAGGTAAGAAAATAATTATATACACATTACTTAGGCTAATAACAAACATATATATTGATATACTAAAAAAATAAGGCATATTACATGTAAATCTTTGAAACTTATAAACTAAATAATGAAACATACAATTATATAATGTAAAAGCTATATCACAGGGACATCTTTGGAACTTATACATTATATAATATATATGTTACATTATGAGGTAGCGTGATCAATTAGGTCAGGTCAGGTAAGGTAGGGCGCGAGTCCAGGGCAGAGCAGGGCAGGGGGCGAGTCCAGGGCCGGGCACGGGGCGAGTCCAGGGCCGGGCACGGGGCGAGTCAAGGGCAGGGCAGGACAGGGGGCGACACTCAATAATTCTTGAAGGTGTGGTAGTCCCTGAAGCAGTCACCCAGGCAGAGTGGAACTTTGCACTCGGCGCACATTGAGGTGACTCTTTTGGTGACATGGGGTTTCCTGACACTGGTGCTGCAGACGGTGCACTGCGCCTGCCTGCGACGAGTGCCAAGCATCTTGGTGTTGATTGGGTAGTGTCTTTCGACACCCACCTGGATGCAGTCAGGAACGTGATCCCCACGCCATGCCGTACGTCTGTGAGTGGTGGTGCCATACTTCTCCAGGAGTTGGTATGAGACGTACACGAACTCCCGGAATTTCAGCTTCTGGTTTGGGGACATATCCTTCTTCACCAACCACAAGTTGTAGGCGTTGAGCATCGTGATATCAACTAGGTGGAGGAAGAGCTTGTGATACCACTTCACAGTCTTCCTCAGACACTCAACATCTGACAGCTGACAGTCAGACTTGTCCACCAGGCGCATGTTCTTAGTGTAGTCCACTACCATGTCGGGCTTGTAGATGGTCTTCCTGGTTCGGTAGTGGATTTTGCCAGAATCCATCTGGGCACCTGTGTGGACCGTGGAAAGCAGGTGGACGTCTCGCTTATCCTTCCACTTCAGGGCTATCACTTTCCCACACTTCTCGAGCTGCTTGAATTTCTGCCCCTTTCGTCGCCTTCTTCGCACATGCCTCTCGCGGTGTTCCTGGGCCAGGTCGTCTTCTGAAGGTGTGTCACGGAGGAGGCATCTGTGAGAGGAATGACATTACCTGTCAACTTTGGCATAAACTTTCTTGTCTTTCTGACAGTCCCACATGACCCCATTTGGTTGTCATGAAGAAACTGGCAGAGAGCAGGAGAAGTATACCAGTTGTCAGTGTAGATGATGTGGCCTTTGCCCAGGTAAGGTGCCAACATTTTCCTGACGATGGCACCTGACATGCCCATGGGGTCATTGGCAGCGGCTTTCGGTATGTCAATGTCAGTGCCTGTGTACACGATCATGTCAAGCACTATTCCAGTTTCGCAGTCACACAAAACGAAGAGCTTGATTCCGAACCTATGCCTTTTCAAGGGGATATACTGCTTGAAAACAAGACGTCCTTTGAAGAGCACGAGCGACTCATCAATCACCAAATTGAGGAGGGGGTAAAAGTATTTCCTATACCTCTCCAACAACATGGTGAACACATCCCGAACTTTCCATATCCTGTCAATCCTGTTAGGATTTTCGTTGTCTGCAAAGTGCATAAATCTTAGCAGCAACAAAAATCTGTCACGAGTCATGAACTTATTGAAAGTTGGGGTGGCGATGAGAGGGTCGTGCTTCCAATAGTGTTGCAACACATGCTTCTTGATCAGAGGCATGAGGAACAACAAGGCAAAGAACGTCATAAATTCTTCCACAGTCGTATCCACCCAGCCTCGTATTCTCGCTTTTGGAGAAAGGACGTCCAATCTGCCAAACACCCACCTGTAGTAGGCGTTTGTTTGGGCAACGATGTACGTCATTACCTCCATATCGAAAAAAGCGAGGAAGAAGTCGCTTTCGTTCGCTTGATCGTCACAGGGCCAGTCGTCAGTTGTTCCTGACGTCCCAGGATTGAACTGGGGCACGTCAGGTACAAAATTGACCCCGTCAGACCAATCGAACGAAGGCAGCTCAGGGATCGGAATGTCGTCTGCATCTGCTTCATCGTCTGAAATATCGCTTCCATGGTCGTGATACAGCACTGCATCATCATCACCCTCTTCTTCACTTGACAGACGATGCCCTTCCTCATTCTCGTCACCGACGTCGGACTCACTCCCACCGTCCACTCCCAAATCCCCCCACCCTTGGTCCCGTGCTAGGGCTTCGTCGTCGAAACCCGGGCTGCCAATGCCCTGCGAATCACCATCAAACAGCAGGGCGGCATACTTTGATGGTGTCAGAGTTTTCCGGGTCACTTTAGCACGTGCGGGAGTCTTATGGACAGGGACAGCAGAGGCGGTGGCAGGGGAGGCGGCAGGGTCGGCGGCAGGGGCAGCAGTGGTGCGTGGTCTTGTGGCCCTGGAGGCAGGCAAGATGATGGTGGTGCCTGTCGCCCTTCTCTCTGTTCCTTGGGCAGGGGCGGCAGGGGCAGCAGGGGCAGCAGGGCCGGCAGGGACACCAGCGCCAGCAGGGACACCAGGGCCAGCAGGGCCAGCAGTCGCTTTCCCTCTCCCTTTCCCCTTCACCTTCCCCTTCCCTGTTCCTTGGGCAGGGGTAGCTGGGGCGGCAGGGGCAGCAGGGGCAGCAGGGGCAGCAGGGCCGGCAGGGACACCAGGGCCAGCAGGGCCAGCAGTCGCTTTCCCTCTCCCCTTCCCCTTCCCCTTCCCTTTTCCTTGGGCAGGGGCAGTAGGGGCAGCAGGGGCAGCAGGGGCGGCAGGGGCAGCAGGGGCAGCCGGGCCAGGGGCGGCTGGTGGTGGTGGTGGTGGTAGGGGCACTGTGGCTGGCGTATGGGTTCTCTTCCCTACGCCTGTGCCTTGAATTTTTCCTGCCCCCGCAGGTTCTGCAGCCCTAGGGCGGCCTCCTGCGTCGCTGGTACCGGTGGCAGGGGTGGCAGGGGTGGCAGTGGTGGTGGTAGTGGTTGTTGTAGTGGCCTGGGTCGTGGTGGCAGTGTCCCGAAACACCAATGACCTCTGTACCTTTGTTGTGCTTGCACGTGTTTTTCGTGCTTTGGGTGCTGGTCTTTCGTCCTCAGAGCTGTAGGGCGTGTCGTACTGGTAGGTAGGGTCTTTAGCAGCCACCCTCTGCCTTCCACGGCGGCTAACACCACCAGAAGGAGGGCTGGTTGTGTCATCAGGGAGCGAGCGGGAGGGATGTGTGGGCTCCATGGCTAGTGGTTGGTTACTGGCGCGGTGGTGCTTGCACGAGTGCGGGGCGAGCGTTTGGCGGGGTGGTGTCGAGAGTTGACATGTAGTACTATACGCACACCAATTTTCAGCCGCCTGGCTATAAACGCGCGGTTTTGGTACGCGTTCAAAAGCTCTGCTCTTAAGAGTCTCCCCGCAGCTCCCGGGTTAAGGCCCCATTAATTGCTCTTTCCATTCACATATTAGCCTACGTGAGTTGCAGTTGGGATGTGTGTACATGCTTAGATTGATATGCAGGATTCGAAGTTGCATAATAAATCGTAGGCAGTGTCCACCAACCTTTAACTGTCTTCGTGGTGCGATGTATAAGGTGTTGATTTTCGGTGTGAGCATCCTGGGTTCGAATCCACGGACTGCCACATGTGTTTGTAAATTTCATTAATCGATTTTAGGAGTATGGTTGGTAAGTGGAAGGAACATAATAATTGATTTTGGTACAGGAGTAATTTATCGAGAGGACTTCCCTAAGTGGTTAAGGCCCATTAATTGCTCTTTCCATTCACATATGCATAGCCTACGTGAGTTGCAGTTGGGATGTGTGTACATGCTTAGATTGATATGCATGATTCGAAGTTGCATAATAAATCGTAGGCAGTGTCCACCAACCTTTAACTGTCTTCGTGGTGCGATGTATAAGGTGTTGATTTTCGGTGTGAGCATCCTGGATTCGAATCCACGGACTGCCACATGTGTTTGTAATTTCATTAATCGATTTTAGGAGTATGGTTGGTTGTTGGAAGGAACATAATAATTGATATTGGTTCAGGAGTAATTTATCGAGAGGACTGCCCTAAGTGGTTAAGGCCCCATTAATTGCTCTTTCCATTCACATATGCATAGCCTACGTGAGTTGCAGTGGGATGTGTGTACATGCTTAGATTGATATGCAGGATTCGAAGTTGCATAATAAATCGTAGGCAGTGTCCACCAACCTTTAACTGTCTTCGTGGTGCGATGTATAAGGACTGTCTTCGTGGTGCGATGTATAAAGTGTTGATTTTCGGTGTGAGCATCCTGGGTTCGAATCCACGGACTGCCACATGTGTTTGTAAATTTCATTAATCGATTTTAGGAGTATGGTTGGTTGTTGGAAGGAACATAATAATATCAGGCATAATTGTCAATGATGGAGGGGCCACTAATAAATTATAGGTTTGACTCCTGCAAGGAGATAAAGAAAACCTAATATTTAGTAGTGG
Organism: Paralithodes platypus; assembly: GCA_032716605.1. Classification (NCBI taxonomy): domain Eukaryota; kingdom Metazoa; phylum Arthropoda; class Malacostraca; order Decapoda; family Lithodidae; genus Paralithodes; species Paralithodes platypus. The sequence goes on from CM064495.1 coordinate 19,995,786, forward strand.
CCCCGTAATCATTGACGACTGGGGCCCTCCCGACCATCTCCTTCCCATTCGTTGATGTATTAAGGATTTTGGTTTACTTGATATGTCAGTGAAGAAGGAAGTATGACGCCTGAAGTCAGCGTCTGGTCAAATATCCACACAAGTACATTCACGAGTATATGGAAAGCTTATGAATAGTTATTCTTATTTTCTTTTTATTTATTATTTGTTATGAAGTTTTTTCGTAGTGAGAACCCAATTTCATAATGACAGAACCATGAGTGAGGTTGCGTGCGCTCATGATGAAGGCTCCTCAAATTTTTTATGCTGTGCGCGGTAGATTCAAACTACGGTAAATGAGCGTTTGAAGAGGAGGCCTTATGTAATAGGCATAATCGTCAATGATTACGGGGCCACTACTAAATATTAGGTTTTCTTTATCTCCTTGCAGGAGTCAAACCTATAGATTGGGTTCTAGTCATGTGGTGATGGGCTGGTCTATCAGAGTGAGAGCTGAGCGATCTCTGCCATACCCATAGCTTACTCTGACTGTTCCTTTTACTTATATTTTTTCTAGATCTCAAGTGACAGCGTCTCTTCCGTGGATTGACCTCCCACCCTGCCAACCTAGAGGTTGGCAGATTGGAAGCTAAAGCGTCACATTTTTCCTTTGCCCCTCAACTTTCTCTTCATAATTGCTGAGGGGCACAGGGCCCTGAGTGGGGCTTTGGTTTCCCGGGCATTTCCGCACCCTCCTCAGCTCCCCGCCTTGGAGTGGCTTCGGTCACCCAGGCTTTATTGTGGTAGGCAGGGAGGGTTCTGTGGGGCTCTCGGTTATGGCCTTGGCCTTGCTCGGGGCCTTGGGGCTGTTCGGCCAGGCAGCCTGGGGAACAACAACTGGTACAGATTGGGTTAAAAGTTATGTATCCAGGCACTTATAAGATAATGGTCTGATTCACAGCATGGTTTCAGTACAGGTGGGTCATGTCTCACTAATTAATTGAAATTTATGGAATTCGCTACAAAACGGCTAGATGAAGATGTAATTGATGTAATTTACTTGGAGTTTAGCAAGGCTTTTGATAAAGTACTATTGTATATAGAACACTAGTTTATAAATTATCGGCACACAGTATTTCAGGATCAGTTTTACATTGGATAGAGGAGTGGTTAACTCGGTAGCTGTGACAGACATGTTTTTTAAACGCCCGCCAGAGCGGCAGATTTAGCTTCAATTCTGACAAAATGGTATATTTACCATATTATTATTATTATTTTTTTTTTTTTCTCTATATTCCAACTACTCCCTCTCGGGCATAGGCTGATAGCCTTAACACTCTACCGCTGAACACGGTGAGGCCCGTGAGGTCTTGTTCCAGTCTAGGGAGTGAGACATGCTAAGCTTCACGGCTCGAAGCAACTCCATCTCTGAGGCCACCTCGCCTCTGCGCTTCACAGTCTCATCCCCCACACTCGGACCCTCACTCTCAGAACGCCACCTATTGAGCAATTAACTTACTAGGCATTGCCCCCCTGTAGCATATTTTTGAATATGGGAATATTCATACAATGCTATTTTAATCAGGGAACAATGAGGGTATTTTTTTGGCATTTCGGTGTGCTGTGGTTAATGCACTGATACTATAGCTAGGTACAGCACAAATTCCATCTCAATAATATCTTCCCATTGACATATTGGGATTCGAACCCGGGTCCATTGGATTACCAGTGCAGTGGCAAGACCACTCCGCCACACCTGCTTTATATGCACACATTTTACTTGTACAGTATAATGAGCATGTGAACATTGAAGAACCAGAAAATAAGTATAAAGAGGAAATATCCAGTGTGAAAACTGAAACCGTATATTTGTGACAGGAATGGTGGGAGGGAGTGCGACATATATGTGCTCTCTCAGCCATCTGGAGAGATACTGTTGGGTCACTCTAGGCTGGTATCGTGCCTCCATGAGGGAGGACTAGGTGGGTAGGGGGAGTGTACAGGAGGGTGATTAAACGTATTTGAGGCGGGAGAGAGGATTTATACAAAGTGGGGGAGGGAAAATATAGGATAAATGAGGAGGGAGAAAGGGGAGAGGAGAAGGAGGGGTCGGGGTAAGACACATGGAAGGGGAGGACAAGAGGTGGTGGCAAGGAGACATTCCTGTACCACCTAATCACATATTCCTTCCATTTTAGTGGTCCTGGGCTTTATTTTTTGTTTTGTTTTGCTATCTACTTGAAGGAGCGTCGCATTCTCCCAGTAGAACCTTCCGGAAATACTGTCGCAGCCCTTTGGTTTAAAGATAGAAAGTAAAGGGTAGTATTAAGTGGGGTGAAAGGCTGAGAGCAGACTGGAAGGATATGGACAGTGGGGTACCTCAGGGCTCAATTCTAGGTCCACTACTATTCTTAGTGTATATCAATGACCTTGATGTAGGGATTAATATTAAAATGTCTAAATTTGTAGATGTGGATTGTAGCTCTTGTGACATCAGCCCACGCTTCCACCATCGTATCCACTGCGTTCTTAATATGAAACCTTTTCCAAAAGGCATGAACTGTCATAGCTGCTCCGTCGGCGGGTTCCTGTTGCTGTTGTTGTCGTTGTTGTTGTTGTGGAGGCGAGTTTGGTGCAGGTTCTTCGAGCGGTGAAGGAGAGTCAGGGGCAGATAGTTCTTCGAGTGGTGGGAGAGAGTCGGGGACTGATTCATCGTCCGATATCTGTAGCAGTTCTTCTTGGGTGTCAGTGGCAGTGTCGAGCATCTGGAAAGTTTTAGTGGCGTACGCACCCTTAAAGCACACTATCACCTCTGGTCAAGGGTTGTAGCAGGGACGTAGTGTTGGGGGGCATGAACATCACTTTTACGTTCGGGTGCCGATCAACCAACAATCTGGAATGTCCTGGTGCGTTGTCAAGCAATAACAGTGCTTTAAAAGCAATGTTTTGCCGGGTACAAAATGTTTCTAAGTCCTTCACAAAATAATTACGAACCATTCGAGGCTCAATGCTGACGACATCCAGGCCTTCTTGTTACTCACCCAATGAACATTTAACTTTGACATGTCCATGTTGCGATAAGGCCTTGGGCGCTTTGCCTTATGGATGATTAGAGGCTTCATCTTGCATGTTCCGGAAGCATTGCATGTCAATAAGATGGTTACACGTTCTTTGGCTATTTTATAGCCTCTTGCTGCCTTCTCCTTGCGAGAAATGTAAGACCGTTTAGGCATTTTCTTCCAGTTGACTCCCGACTCATCGCAGTTGAAAATTTGATCCAAGTTGTAACCATCGGCCACAATAACCTCACTTAAAAAAGCAGGGAATTCGTTGGCTGCAGCATGGTCGGCGCTTGCTGTCTCTCCTGTTATACTAACACTTTTCATTTGTTTTCGTTTATTGAAGGACATCAACCACCCAGCAGATGCCTTAAAGGGTTTGGGGTTCTGTACATTGTTCATTCGAGCCACTGCTGCATAATATTTCTTCGCCTTTTCTCTGATCATCCGTCCGTCTGTCGGCACATGATTCTTCTTTTGCCTCTCCAAATAACGCACCATCAGCTTCTCTGTCTTCTTTAGGATGACATTTCCCACTTTAACCAACGCCTGAGTACCCTCTGCGGGGTTGCCTTTCATAATGTTAGCAATCTTCTCTCTGTCTTTCCAAATGCTACGAATTGTACTCTCGTTCACATCATGTCGTCTTGCCAACTCAGCTTGTCTCTTTCCCTTCTCTAACTCCTTCACGATGTCATATTTCTGTGCGTACGTAAAGATACGGCGCTTCTTGGGCGGCATGGCGGCGAGGTTAAGTCACAGAAAAAAAGGCACTTTGAGAACCACGGTCCGTGTTACAACACACACGGTGTGGGGGGGGGGGGCCAGCTGGACCCCGCGCCAGTGTAAGTATTGACCGTGTTAACAAAATTTTGGATATTTGGGGTGTACCGCGTGCCACCAAAACCGCGTTTCCAAAATACGCGTTACCAGAGGACCAACTGTATTCAGAAATAAAATTATCTTAATCTCATAATTACCTCACAGCTCGCTCCTAGACAACTGCAGAGGTTGAAGTAACTAAACTAAAGGTTTCTAAACACCCCTGATGGTCACAATGGCTTTTGAATATCACAGAAAGGGTGCAAATCGAGTCCTTGTGCGCAAAAGGGTTAATAGTACCGGTACCTCTATGAATGTGCTTAAAATGAGGCTGGATGATCACATGGATGAAAAGGGATTGTAAGTACAGTTATCGTATAAATACGATAGAATATGAATCTTTTGTGATCTCGTATGTCTCTGTGACGCCACGATCGCTCCTACAGCACGACGTAGGACGAGTAGATCGTATATTATAAGATTGTAAATAAGTTAAGTTATAAAAGGCCTAATATGCTATTAAGCAATATTGCCATGGTCTTATGTAGTATATATTAATATAATTTATCGTATAGAGCAACCTAGATGCGGTACGATAATTTGGGCTCCTGGCGTTTTGCCAAGGCAGCAAGGTGTGCTTTCGAGGAACACCAGAGCCTTCACGAACACCAACCAGTTAACATCTAAAATTCCGCCCTCAGTTGATCGAGCTTTTGTGCCTCTAAACACAATACACACAGCTACACCATCACGACGCTCTCATCGACACCATGACTGACTGACAGATAAGCATAATAATCATGTCCATTCCCATGTAATCATTTATTCTTTCTTTAACTTGACTCGTGTCTCGGGACCGAAGTCTCGATCCCCATTGTCCACCGCCATATTGGGTAAAACGTTCTCCCTTGCCTCATTGCCACGTGGAACTATTGGTGAGTTAATTCCTGGCTAATATTAACCCTTATAACCTTACCCTATATATACATTTATTATGTGAGACCTTTGGATATAAATTAGCTTGTTTCAGATTGAATTCAATTTAGATATAGAGTAGTTTTCATTTAGATTGATTTTATTTGATTCATTATAGCTTAGTAATATTTAACTTCCATTGATAGTTTACCACATTGGTGCCCAGACCCGGGAATTAGCTACCAGTAAGGGATTTTTAAGGCAATTAGCAAGGGGGCATATAACAGGATGCTTGAACAACTCTATGATGAACTGGCAAGGCTAGCCAAGCGATGGTTAGAGCCGGAATGCAGGGTCACATCGTTGCACCTGCCTAAGTCCTGCATCCCACCCATCATCTTCCCCCAATAATTTTCTTTTCCATTTCAGACTTCTTGTGACATATGACCTGACCTAACATTCTTTCTTGTTCAATATGATCCATTAGTAGGTATTTCTATTTAGTGTACTATTTTTTCTCCATAACATAGAAGTCCGCCGGTCGGCGTCTCTTAAGTAGACTATTATTTGGCCGTTGTCTTTGTAACGTAACATTTAGATACATATAGGCTCACATGCAAAATGAATAAAGACCATAAAGAGCCACCGTCTAGTGGGGTGCTGAGCAAAGCCCCTAAAAATCAAAGGGCGGGACTTCGGGGAGTATTAAATAGGCTAATTGTGGACGTCAACACTTTCACCCCTACTGCTGAACTAGAGGAATTGGAGGCTAGATTAGAAAACGTCCAAGCTACCCACGGTCGTATTTCGGCTCTGAGTGAGGTGATTGTGGCTGACATGATAGAGGAGGAAGAGATAGTTACAGAGTGTGATAATCGCGCCCTCTATGACGAACCTGTCTTTAGAGCGAAGTACCTATTACAGCGTGCTGTCGCGAGTAAGAAGGGAGGCGATAATGAGGCCCATAGAAGGGCTGACCCAAAATATACTGTACACCTCCCAAAGCTCAATCTTCCTACATTTGGGGGCAAGTTAACTGAGTGGTTAGCCTTTTGGGACGTATTTCGATCTACGGTTCATGAATCCTCTTTGGATAATGTCCGCAAGTTTCACTATCTGAAGGGACAAATGGAAGGAAAGGCCTTACATTTAATAGAGGGTTTTGCAGTGGTGGGTGGTAGTTATCTTGAAGCAGTACACTTATTAGAGTCCACATACGGGGATAGAGAGCAGTTGAAGATGGCCCATGGCGTTGCCTTGTTGAGGCTCGCAGAACCGCAGTATAAGGTTGATGAGTTGACAAACTTCAGGGCAAATATGGAGTGCCATACTCGATCGCTAGACACCCTAGGGCTTACCACGCAGGAAATGACAGTCATTATCTTGCGTCAGAAGCTTCCTATGGCAATACTTGATAAGGTAAGATCATTTGAGCTGGGGGAATTCAAAACTCAGTTCAGTAAGGAGATCAATAATCTACAGTTGAACAAAGGGAGAATGTATGTGTCGGGAGGGAGTGAGAATGTGGAGAAGAGGGGAACAGTAAGTATGACAGTGGGGACTAAAGAAAAGAAAGAGGGTGCGTATAAGAAACCTGCTCAGATTCTATGTAAGCTATGTAACAACAAACATAAATGGAGTTTCTGCGTAAAATACCCAACAAATGAGACAAAACTAGCACAGGCGAAAAGATTGAAGCTATGTGTAGGTTGTCTAAGTAAAGAACATGGTAAGCAGGGACAATGTACTGCTACATACTTAAGGCCCTGTCGCCACTGCAAAGGACATCACTTTGATAAGTTGTGTCCTACAGCAGATAAAGTCAAAGACGTCAAAACAGAGTGTACTACAACTGTGGCACTAGGTAGCACGCAAGACACCACTATATTGCCCACAATACAGATTCCCATGGAAGGTAATGACAGTAACAAAGTTTGTCGGGTACTTCTAGATCAAGGGTCTCAACGTTCCTTTATAAAGAGGTTCGTACTAGTGGGACTGAAGCACCGAATCGTAGGGGCTGAGACTCTTCGATTACAGGGCTTCACAGGGGTTACTGATAAGCAAGAGTACGAGATAGCGGAGATTTCATATTTCTACCTTAAAAACCGGTACTTTATGACTTGTATCGTAGTAGACACCCTACCAGAATATGTATCTGTAGGTGTGAAGAAGGTGGAACACGCATTACGTAGCAAAGGGGTTAACTTGTCAGATCCCATGGGAAATCAGAGTGAGGTGCATGTTCTACTTGGTGTGGATCATTATTATGAAGTAGTATACCCTGGATTTAAAAAGATGTGTGGTGTAATTTTAATCCCCACTAAATTTGGATATTGCATGAGCGGAAAGGTGCATACTACACAGTCAAAGGTCCTGGTCGACACGGTCTCGATATAGAGTCAATGTAACCGCGGCAGAGGAGTTGGGAAGGGAGGATTCCAACCTAGTGACCCTAAGATGGCTGCCGAGTTCGACCTGGAACGACTGTGGAGATTGGATCACATAGGCATTAATCCTATGGAGACTGATTATGACTCGGAAGTTGCGCTACAAAGGTTTGACGAGTCTGTGTGCTACTGTGCCTCAGACAAGCAATATAAAGTTAGTTTACCCTGGTGTATGACTGCTCTGCCCACCAAGGTCAACAACCCAGTCTAAATGACTGCCTGTTGACAGGTCCGTCCATGGTGTCGGACCTGTCCCAACATCTATTGCGGTTTAGGCTGGGGAAGTACGCCTATACCAGTGACATCGAGAAAGCATTCTTGATGGTCAAGCTAAAGGAGGAAGATAGAGATGTTACCCGCTTTCTTTGGTTCAGCGACATTAGCGACTCTGAGAGTCCAATCATAATATACCGTTTTCTTATTGTACTCTTTGGGGCAACGTGCTCGCAGTTTTTGTTAAATGCCACAATCAGAAAACGTCTAACTGACACTCATGAGGACACAAGTAAACTATCTCGCGGATTATATATTGACGATTTGCAGGGTTCTAGCGATAGTCAGGATGATTTGTTATATGCATACTGGCAAGCACGCAGATTGTTTGCGGATGCACATCTATTTCTCCGCGAGTGGGTTACTAATAGTGAAGATCTTCAGAGTTTAATACAGGTGGACGGTACGGCATCTCTTAACCAGGAAAAGTCCAGAAATTTGGGGATGATCTGGCAACCTAAACATGACATACTAACTTTTCAAACAAGGTCTTTTGCTCAGCAGACAGGAGCGCACACCAAAAGAAGTCTGTTGAGCAAAGTTGCGCAATTTTTTGATCCTTTGGGTCTAGCATTACCTGTTACCATAATAGCTAGGATTCTAATGCAGGAAGTTTGGAGACGTAAGATAGGATGGGATGACAGTTTGCCCGAGGACCTGAATGACCAAGGGACATTGTTGTTGAATGAATATGCCATCCTATGTACTAAACCTATACCTCGTAAAGTGGCGGCGTTCGGTGACGTTACGTTACACACGTTTTGCGATGCTAGCGCCATGGCATACGGGATAGCCATATATGTCGTTACTTCATTTGGGGCACATTTAGTTACAGCCCGGGCCAAGGTAGCCCCGGTTAAAAAGGTAACTATCCCTAAAATGGAATTGACTGCCATGCTGCTATTAGCACGTCTGGTGCAACATGTACGCGCAGTATACGAGAGCAAATTAAATATTGAAATCGTTCACGTTTGGTGCGATAGTCAGGTCGCACTCAACTGTGGATACATAGCAAGAAGTCTCTGCCAGTTTATGTGCGGAATAGGCTTTTGCCAGATGTTGCTTATCATTATGTAAATACAAAAGAAAACCCTAGTGATCTCATAACTAGGGGTATAACGGCTAGCCAGTTAATGAAGTCCGAATTGTGGTGGCATGGTCCAAAGTGGCTGCTCCATGAAAGTGAATGGACGATATGGCATGCTGTCTGCCACTGGAAACAGTGGCAGTTACAGCCCAACCAAATGAGCCACCGGGTCCTATCATAGAGTGGGCAAGATTCAGTGACTATAATAAACTAGTCAGAGTTGTAGCTTGGGTGTTGCGATATGTATCCAATCTCAAGCTTAAGGTAACGGGCCAACTCTGCAACAGGGGTCACAACATTGATGCTCGTGAATTTAAAGCAGCTGAAGTAACTTTGATCAAAAGGGTTCCAATGAATTAGAATCCTTGCAAAGCTCGAATAAGACATTAATGCCTAATATAGTGCGTCAACTAAGGTTGCACCTAGACAATGGCCTCATCAGGTGTGAGGGTCGCCTGAAGTGGTCGGGTGTACCAGACGGCACAAACCGCCCTATACTTATGCCAACAAGATATCACGTTACTGATCTATTGATCATACGTGCACATAGGGAAGTAAAACACTACGGGGTATGTCATATTATATCAAATTTACGTCTCACATGGTGGATACCCAGAGTTCGACAAGTAGCTCGACGCGTAGTAAGAAAGTGTGTAATATGCCAGAGACTAAAGGGTAAACCATATGCAACTGGACCAGCTCCACTTCTACCTGAATGCCGTGTAAAGCACGTAGAACCTTTCCAAGCGGTAGGATTAGATTACACAGGGGCATTGAAGACGAGGGAGCATGAGAAGGTTTATATATTATTGTTTATCTGTGCAACGTCTCGAGCGGTACACCTAGAACTATGTGATAATATGTCTAGCGAAGAATTTATGCTGGCGTTCAGACGGTTTTGTGCCCGTCGTTCATTCCCTCAACTCATTCTTAGCGACAATGCTCCCACTTATGTCCAAGCATCAAAATATCTAAAGGATATGAGTAGTGATCCTACTATCATCACTTTTTTGGGAGAGAAGAAGTGCGAATGGAGGTTCATTCCAGTTAAGGCACCTTGGTTTGGTGGAATGTGGGAACGATGTGTCGGCATAGTAAAGTCAGGACTCAGAGCGGTTGTAGGACGTGCTCTATTAAAGAAGAGTGAGTTGACGACAGTCCTCACAGAGATAGAGCCAGTCGTGAATGATCGCCCGCTTACATATGTGTACACCGACCTGCAAGAACCACTACCATTAACGCCAGCTCACTTGCTATATGGGAAACCATTGGCTGCGTTTCCATCTGATTTCAGTCCATAGTAGAGTTAGAGGATCCCTCGTTGTACTCTGAGGTAGCGGTGTCTAAGAGATACCAGTATATATCCAGGATAATAGAGGATTTTAGGAAACGGTGGATTAGTGAATATCTGCTAGCATTGAGGGAAAGGAGTGTTACTCCCTCTGGTAGACCAACGGCACCTACTGTTGGTGAAGTTGTTTTAATTAAAGAAGATAGTCCTCGTTTATACTGGAAATTGGGCCGCGTGTTGGAGGTATACAAGGAGGCAGACTCTGTAGAGCGGGTGGCGCTATTGAAGACAGCCACTGGAACTACTGTTCGTCCTATCGCACGTTTGTACGCTTTGGAGCTCGATTCCGCATTGCAATCTGATGCTCCACCTGTTATTGCTGGGTCCGAGGATTCTCAAAGGAACGACTCACCTCTTACTGATGGTGATCATTCTCGGACCGGGACGCGTCCCAGACGCGCTGCTGCTGGCGCCGTTGACTTGTGGCGTCAGAAGATAGCCTCTGGGCAACTTTAGGTTTAAGGTGGGGTTCAGGTCTTTTTTTGTGGCGGGAGTGTATCGTATAAATATGATAGAATATGACTCTTTTGTGATCTCGTATGTCTGTGACGTCACGATCGCTCCTACAGCACGACGTAGGACGAGTAGATCGTATATTATAAGATTGTAAATAAGTTAAGTTATAAAAGGCCTAATATGCTATTAAGCAATATTGCCATGGTCTTATGTAGTATATATGAATTTATCGTATATATTAATATAATTTATCGTATAGAGCAACCTAGATGCGGTACGATAATTTGGCAGCAAGGTGTGCTTTCGAGGAACACCACAGCCTTCACGAACACCAACCAGTTAACATCTAAAATTTCGCCCTCAGTTGATCGAGCTTTTGTGCCTCTAATCACAATACACATAATTTAATAGGGCCCCTTCATCATTGACGACTTCGCCTGATTAGCAAGACTGGAGGCGGGACATTAGTAAAATATCCTAACCTTAGGGAAGAAGAATCCAAATAAATGTTTTTTAAGTTTTATTGTATGCAATACAACATGTATACAAAAGTATAAAAGATGTGCAAGCAGTGCGTGACATTAAGAAACTGCTTGCTCATGGTCAGATCTTTGCATTAGATCGTATGCATGATAAAGTGGGACACGCTTGTGTTCCCTAGAACTATAACTCTGCAGTAGTTATTCGTTCCCTTCTTAAAATTATTTTTACAGTAAATATATTTGTACACTTTGGTAAAACAAACATAGTTGCAACTATGCGAGATATCTTCTTAGAATTAACATAAAAAATAACAACAAAAAATCTCCATTGGCACAGTGGGGATATGGACTATTCCGCAACCCCCCCCCCCCTCCTTTTAAACAACAAAACTTGTACATAATAGAACATTACCTACTGTACCCGTTGACGTAAAGCTACACAGGTACGCTTTGGTTTATCTAGAGATAGATAGCGTTAGGAACGTATGATTGGAAGCCCATAATTGAGTAGTAGCAATGTCTTCTACTGAAATTTTTTGCATAAATCTGAGAGAGACTGCCTATTTCCTGATATCGTGAGCCCTGCCGATCACGCCGGGATTGCTTTCCCTAATTACGTCCACAAGCAAGGAAGCTAACTTCCGTTTCGTAACACGCTTACCTGCCTGGTTTACCCATAAAGCACCTGGTTGGCGAGGCTGCGCAGCCCTCATAAACTTTGTGAGTGCTTGCACAGTACATAAGAGGTGATGAGTGAGGCCTCTCTTTAAAGCCGGGACGGAAAATTCAGAAAATACATGGTCAGAATGTTCGTTCTTAGCAATAAATGTGGGAGACGGTGCGATTTGAACATGATCGTGCAGTCTCCCAAACCTAAGGCAATTAGGTTCGTTGCTCATCGCCGCCAGCTCAGACACCCGGTTTCCGGTGGCAAGAGCCATGAGGAAAACAGCCTTTTTCAACAGTGAGTCAAAATCCGGCGCATTATTATATTTTCGCGATTGAAGTACCGATAAGGCTTTATCAAGTGACCAAGTGGGCATATCACTCTCAACATAAATGATCAGGTTTGCCACGATAAACGACAAATTTCAACCTTCTTCAACTCCTTCTTCACCTCCATAGCAAACAGACTTGCACAGAACCTACCGCAACCTCTCAATAAATACACGACAACAACGGCCACCTTTCGAAATTTCTACAGGGATAAAGGCATACACCCGAACACATTTGGATTGCAAAATGTTACACCAAAATACACATTTGACGAGCTCTCTAACCTAAATGTACATAAAAGCACTGGACCAAACAAAATTCCTGCCAAATTTCTGCGAGATGGAGCCATTGGTATAGCAGGTCCACTAACCCACATCATCAACCTGTCAATTAACACCAACACTGTACCTGCTGAACTGAAGGAAGCTATTGTAACCCCTCTATTCAAGAAAGGAAATAAACTATATGTTGGCAACTACAGACCAGTTAGCATATTATGTATTGTATCTAAAATCCTTGAAAGAGCTGTATACACCCAGATTGAACACTACCTCAAAGAAAATGATCTATTCTATAAGTTTCCATCAGGTTTCAGATGCATGTACTCGACAGACTCCTGTCTCATCCACTTAACAGATCACATTCGTAAAGAAATTTCTAAAGGTAACTACACCGGTATGGTTCTTCTTGATCTACAAAAAGCGTTTGATACAGTAGACCATGATATCCTCTGTAATAAACTACAAGCAATGGGCATTGGGTCAGTGAACTGGTTTAAATCTTATCTTAGTGGTAGAACACAAAGAGTCAAAATTGATGATAATATATCTGATCCTATGCCAATTAACTGTGGGGTCCCGCAGGGAAGCATCCTTGGTCCCTTACTCTTTCTCTGTTATGTAAACGACATGGAACTGAGCGTCTCGTGTAAATTATTACTGTATGCTGACGACAGCGTGCTTCTGGTTTCAGGAAAAGACCCAATAAGTATTGCCGCTTCACTTTCCAAAGAACTAGAATCGTGTAGTGATTGGCTAGTGGACAATAGACTATCTCTTCACCTGGGCAAGACGGAAGCCATCTTATGTGGAGCAAAACGCAAACTGAAAGACATTGTGGGCTTCTCGGTCAACTGTAATGATATTCCTATAACAACAGTGTCACAAGTTAAATATCTCGGACTAAAACTGGACTCGACTTTGTCAGGTGAAACAATTTTGGAATCTATCCTGAGTAAGTGTAGAGCACGGATAAAATACCTGTATAGACAGGTGGGATGCTTGCCAGCGGCGACCAAAAAGACCCTTTGCCAAGCGCTTGTTCAATGTCATTTTGACTATTCTGTGTCATCCTGGTACTCTGCATCATCTAAATCAGCACAGCACAAACTTCAGGTCACTCAAAATAAAATGGTTAGGTTCATGCTGAACCTAGGACCCAGATCACATGTTGGCCAGGGACAACTACAGTCACTAGGTATGCTCAATGTCTCTGACAGGGCCAAACAAATCAGGCTCACTAATGCCTTCAAGATATTCTATGACAGAGCTCCAGAGTATCTAAAGAGTAATTTTGTTAAAGCAAATGAGAGGAGTGGACATAATACAAGAAACAGGATGTTTAATTTTACGGTCCCGAGAATCCAAGGACAGGGTAAGCAAACATTCTTCTTCACTGCCATCAAAGACTGGAATGACCTACCCCAGTCAGTCCGTGAAAAGAGAACACTGTATTCCTTCAGACGTAGCCTGAAGAAACACCTGAACCGGACAGCTGCGAGAAGGGAGCACCAAACTTATGTCTACTACTAAATACGACATAAGAGATAGGCAAAACAGACTGAAATGATTACTGATTACGGATTACTGATATTTACTATAGGATGTAAGGTATCTTAAAATAACCCCCTAGAAATACTTTCTCTAAAGTATCTAATTATTTTATCCTCCCCTTTTTCCCCAGCTAACCTAATCCCACAAGGACCCCAATGGAAATACGCTAATGGCCTTATTGGGCTATCCTTAGTTGGAATTATGCAAGGCTGGTACATGTCATTTTTGTAACATATTATGTGGTACCAACACTGTAAAATGCTAACTGAATAAATATTATTATTATTATTATTATTATTATTATTATTATTATTATTATTATGAGCTGACGGGGCGGTGGACGTAGCTTGAAACACGCCCTCATAAAACCTTTCTCCTCCGCCTGCGGTATGGAAAGGCCAGTGAGATAAAAAAAAAGGGGTCATTAGGCAGACAAATTATTTTTTAATGTGATTACTGAAAAACGTTTCTGCTTGAATAGATAGTCTAAATATTTGAAAATTAAAGCTCCCGAGGCAGTCGTTTGCCCTGACTCTACAATCCAGGTTGTGAAGGTTTTCCAATGGGATTGATATTGTCTCCTGGTAGACAGAGTGTACTGATTCATCAATTTATTAGTGACACTTACCCCAAATTGAGCTAACCATTTGGCAGAGTAAATGTCCATAAGGCAAAACTGAGCGAGGTCCGAAGGCTGCCAATCGTTTCCAAGTGGAAAGCGGAGACTGGGAGGGACACCAGAGTCCTGCACCACTGTTGCAATTGGTGGTACCATACTTGGGCTAGCCATAGCGGCGCGATCATCGCGACTCGGCCCCGGTAACCCCGCAGTAATTGTAAATTACTTTGCACATTAGCACAGAATCTGGTGGAGGAAACAGATAGATTGAGGTCCACCTGTTCCAATCTACCAACAATGCATCGGGTCCCCCTGCCGGGGTTACCCACTGACGAGTGAGGAAGAGGGGGAGTCTGTGGTTCTCTGTGGATGCAAACAAGTCCACTTGTGGACGGGACGTCTTTGCAATCATCTTGTCGAAGATAGCCTGTTTGATTTTCCATTCTACTAGAGTGCTCCGCCGGCGAGAGAGAGCGTCTGCCCAGACGTTCGCCACGCCGGGGAGATATGTTGCATGCAGGAAAATGCCTAGCGAGTCGGCTAGGGCAAAAATCTGTTCGGAAACCATCAACAACTCTCGTGACCTCACTGAGCCCTGTTTCTGAATACAATAAACTGCAGTTTGGTTGTCCATTCGGAACGCTATTGATTTGTGTTGCAAAGTCATGCCGTGGGTTTGGAGAAAAAAGAGAGGGACTAAAAGCTCTTGCTTGTTGATATGTGACTGACTGTCGTCTGACCAGGTGCCTTGACCTTGATGGCCTAGGTTGGACTGATAGCCCCACCCTAGTGCCCCCAAGGCATCTGTGTCTACCTATACCGTAGGAGGGGGAGAAACCCATGTCGTGATTGAGTAGAGGACTTCTTACTTGGCCCAGACCGAGAGTAAGCTGTGGATTAATGGAGGAATTGGCCATAGTTCCTTCTCTGGCGAGAGAGGGAAAACTTTGTTGTCTTCCAGGATTAATCTCTTGACTTTCAACCGGCCCAACTTTACAGTTAACTGTATCCAGTTGAGAGAGCCGATCAGGGAATCCCACGTTTTCCTGGTCGTATCCAGACTGGAGAAAACGGAACAGTTTCCTGCGAAATCTGTTCCGGTTGTCCACACTCTGAGTAAGAGTCAGATTGGCGGTGTCCCAGACCAACCCTATCCACTGAATAGTCCTTGTGGGGACAAGGCGAGACTTCGCCAAGTTCACCTTGAACCCTAGGGTTTGTACAGGAGGTAACACTTGGTCTACAAGATTTTGACATAATTCCAAAGAGTTCGCCACTACTAGCCAGTCGTCCAGATACCAAAACACCTGGATGCCTTGTACTAACAGGGGTAAAAGAGCTTGCCGGACGAGTTTTGTGAACACTCGGTGCCAGGTTCAAACCGAAAGGCATCCTTTGAAAGACATAAGTCTCTTGCTTTACCCTCAGAGCGAGGAATTTTTGAAACCGCTTGTTTATAGGGACATGCCAATAGGCGTCTTTGAGATCGATCGAGCACATCCAACCCTGCGGCGGAAGTGTGAGTCTGAGTTGCTGAACAGTCAACATCCTGAAGGGTGAATTCTCTATAAAGGTGTTCAGGTGCGAGAGATCTAGAACTGGTCGCATCTGCACACTGTCCCTTTTTGGCACTAAGAAGAGTCTTGATGTGAATACTGGATGAGTGGCATTGACCGGGATAAGGACCTGTTTGGTAATAATTTCCTGAAGTAGGGCCTCCTCCTGAAATACATTGGTGTATTCCTGCGGCTGACGTAGTCGAGGCCGCCGGCGCCGCCACCGCCAGGTGATTCCTTTGCTCACTACCTTCCTGGCCCAGGTTTTCTTGGGCCAGGCCGAGCGGAATGAACGGAACGAACCCAGGTGCAACCGGGGCCCGTCCTTCAAGGCAACTCTCAAATCCCGTGTCTTTAAGCACGGCACCGGGATCCTGAGAGTATGAGTGGCTAGTTTTTTGGAGGGGGAGGTGGGTTGGCATCTGATGCTTGGCTAGCTTTGGCTGATGAATGGCCCTGATTACCCTTCTGAGGGGACTTACCTTTATACCCAGAGTGTTTACCTTGTTTGGGCTTGTGCAGATTACCTCCCTGCTGAGGAGGGGGTCTGGGATCTCTTGGTGATTGTTTAGCTTGTGGCTGGTATGGCTTGTTACCACCTTTTGATTTATGAAAAGGCTTCTTAGCAGGGTCCTTCCTAGCTTGGGAGGTAACCTGCTTCCAACCGTTAACCATATTAAACACTAGACTCCAGGTTTCTGAGTTAAGTAGGGTGGCAGTAAGGACCGGCGAGAGAGTTACCCAGCGACCTATGTCCGCCGGCAACTTTCGAACCAGATGGACTCTCAGATCTTGGCGGGCTCGAACCGCTTCCATGATCGCAATTCTGATGTCTCCTAAAGACTGAATTGAATTTTGTAGCAAGAGTCTCCTAGACAACTCAGTAGCTTTCCTAATTTGGGGGTCAGCTATGGCTGAAATAGTACGTGAAAGGGAGGCGGCGATCCGGTGACTCACCAAGTACTGAGAGAACATCCGGTAGGCCTTATTTCTTAACTTAAAGTCCCTATCAAGGTGAGCAGCCGGGGGAGGAGAGAAGGGTTCATCAAGGGAGTGCAAGGAAACTTTGGACGCCGCAAGAAAGGTAAGTATATCTGAGGACACTCCTTCTGCATTGGCTACTGGCAAAGAAAAGTAAGCATGATTTTCTTGGGGAACCTGATGTGAAGACTTAGAAGTAATTGTAGCAGCAAAAACCTGAGCTTCTATCTCCCAATCTACCCATGGGCCTAATCCCACCTGTCCCATCTGCAGGACCGGTGTATGCGTCTGGTCTAGGACCGGAGTTGTAGCCAATTCCGGCGTGAGAGCATTCAAAGCTTTGACATCGTTGATGCCATCAGCTTTTGACCAATCCGCAAACAGTCGTGCAGATGCGGCGGAAGAGATTGCCGGGGCAGCCGTATTCACAAAATAATTGGGGTTGTACGAACTTGGTACAGCCTTAATTAACACATCCAACACTCTCCCTGCCTCGTCTTTTGCCCTAAATTTGCGTCTCTTGTTGATTTCAATAAACCACCCTCCGGGTACTGGTAGTTCCCCTGACACGGAAGGTTGAGCTAGTTGAGGGTTCTCTGGTATCACAGGAACCCAAGAACAATCAGGGCCATAGAGGAGGGGCATGGGGCCCTTCTTCAGAGGTGCCCTATCTAAAGGAGGGGAAGGGATGTCTGCAATAACCCTTAAGGTGGACGTAGCTAGCGCCGCCGGCACTGTAGTGCCTGGCGACGCAGCCACCACCGGGGTTGGACAAGAAGGAAGGAAACCTGGAGGATATAGGGGCCTGACAAGAGAAGTACTAGGGGACACAGTTGGATTAGAAACGGGGGGGTCCGAAGAGGCAGGGAGTTGATAATGTTGCATCACCTTATGCAATAAATCACTTATCTGATCCGAAGTAACACACTTACTGTGGGAGTCCCTGGATGAGTGGGAACTTGCCTCAGAATCTTCACCTGTGAGTGACTGGGGAGCCGGGGATAGCATAGCTTCCTCCGGCTCTCCACTCAGCTCAGGATTATCCTGTTATATCTCTATTTCATTATCCGCCGGGGGCCACATTAAATCTGGAACCAATGATGGCAACATGTCAATGCCGCCTTCCTCAGTTCTTTCATGATTGACGTTAAAAAGAGGTTGAGAAGGTTCAGACTGACGCCAATAACCCCCTGCCACAAAGGGCTGGGAGTCTGGAATCACTTGAGAGTTTAGATGTGACCCCGCCGGATATCCCCTGTACTGGTCGGCCAGAGCCCTACTTGGGCCTGTCGATCTAACACTACGGGGAACATAATTCAATTTAGGTATGGCAAAGGTAACATTGGGAGGCACACTCAATGTTTGTTCATGACTAGGTGTGGGTTCCAGTATATCCGACCCTACTTCTGAATCCCCAGAATCACGTTGAGGCGTGTCAGAGGGAGGGGTAGGGGGCGGCGGCTGAGGGGTGTCCTGCTGGCTGCCACTGCTTGCCAGACTCATTGTTTCCTCAGAGTCCTCTCTCCGGCGTTTGGTAGACCGGGAAGGCTCTGTGGAAGAGTGTCTAGAGTGTTTGCGGGGGGACCTAGATCTTGACCTCGACTTCCGCCTCGGAGAGGGTGATCGCCTACTCTTGGTACGGTCGGAGGGGGGAACCTCGGTGACCTCACTCTCACTGCTACTACTCACTACCTCTTTGCTGAGGGCTTTCGACTTGACTTTGGGTCTGACAGATTTAGAGGAACCGGGTTTGACAAGGGGTGACTTAATAATGAGATTTTCCCACAGGACTTCATCATCACAGTGAAGTGCCTTATGGGCCGTGTCCTTGGCTTAAGAATTAAATGAGGTCTTAATCTCTTGTAACGTCGCGAGACACGATAAGTCTTTATTGGTAACTAAGGCGGTTTTCAACTCAGAGCAAATTGAACAGCGTTTAGATAACCACAAGCCTCTAGAACAATCTAAACACTTGAAGCACTTAATGCATAGTTTGTGAGCAAAAATAGGCAACAGGGAGCAGGTAGGAGTAATGCATAGTTCAAACCTCAGCATGGTGCCAATAGTAGGAGGCTCCCCCCACCCCGCCGGGATCAGCCGTCCAACTCCGCCGGAGAAGCAGTCTCGGGAGCCTGGAATTTTTTTCCAGGAATCAATGCTCATAAGGATAACCTGCGAGGTGTTATACATCCTAACTCGGATCCGCCGGAAAATTAGCTATAGTGCACCACTACTCTAACCTTCCGCTGGACTCGTCTAAGCTGACTTTTAACTACTTACCTGTGACAAGTGCCACGGGTCCCTTGACCGTAAGTGTCTGATCATTAATGAAAAAGTTTGCAAAACTAATCTGATCACTCTTGTACACTCGACTGGTGGGCCGCAGGGCGAGAAAGTCTAAACGTGTAACTGGGCCAGTCAGGGCTAGTTAACTCGGCGGGCCGAGTTTGCAGCCCCCTTAGGAATGCAGTTCCGCCGGGAGAGTGTGGTTCAGCCAAACCACGCCGGGATCTTTTGAATGTTCCTACCCGTTTTTAGACGGATAACTTGGGCCCACCGCACGGGGCTGCCGGAACAGACAAAAACTACAGGAAAATGGAGTTGGCACAGCTCCACTGACCTAAGTCCCATACATAACACATTATAAAGAATAAATATAGGGACGTCTCCCATACATAGGCATAAAATCAAATACAGAAAATTTATCATCCTAAATTTCCTGAAGCCTACGCCGGAGACCCCTACTAAGGCTGACCACGAGGTACGAAGAACATCCCGGCAGACGACGCTCCGAAGACCCGGCAACAGCACACAGATGAGGGAGGCCCACTCAAGGGGCCCAAAGCAAAACACGAACTCGTGAAGGTAGAGCACCACGTGCAGACACCCTTAAACCAGAGCATTTGCTGATATATGAATAATATGCAGAGCTGGGCACCACAAACAAAAAGTCAAGTCAGCAAACACAAATCTGCAAACCCAGAACATAACTTCAGCAAACACAAATGTGCAAACCTTGTGAAATTTCTAGTCCTAAAATGCAAATATACAAACGCAAACCGTTTTTTATTAATTTTAAATTTAAACTACAGAATCAAGGGTAAATCAATAAATTAAATCTCTAATGTCAATAAATATATATATTTACTTAACCCGGGAGCTGCGGGGAGACTCATAAGAGTTCCCCCGGCGCACTGCTGGGAGACTCTTAAGAGCAGAGACTTTGAACACGTACCAAAACCGCGCGTTTATAGCCAGGCGGCTGAAAATTGGTGTGGGTATAGTACTACATGTCAACTCTCGATACCACCCCGCCAAACGCTCGCCCCGCACTCGTGCAAGCACCACCGCGCCAGTAACCACGCACTAGTCATGGAGCCCACACGTCCCTCACGCTCGCTCCCTGATGACACAACCAGCCCTCCTTCTGGTGGTGTTAGCCGCCATGGAAGGCAGAGGGTGGCTGCCAAAGACCCTAGCTACCAGTACGACACGCCCTACAGCACAGAGGACGAAGCACCAGCACCCAAAGCACGAAAACCACGTGCAAGCAGGGCAATGGCACAGAGGTCATTGGTCTTTCGGGACACTGCCACCACGACCCAGGCCACTGCAACAACCACTACCACCACCACTGCCACCACTGCCACCCCTGCCACCCCTGCCACCGGTACCAGCGACGCAGGAGGCCGCCCTAGGGCTGCATTACCTGCGGGGGCAGGAAAAATGAAAGGCACGGGCGTAGGGAAGAGAACCCGTACGCCAGCCACAGTGCCCCTACCACCACCACCACCACCAGCCGCCCCTGGCCCGGCTGCCCCTGCCGCCCCTGCTGCCCCTGCCACCCCTGCCGCCCCTGCTGCCCCTGCCGCCCCTGCCGCCCCTGCCCAAGGAACAGGGAAGGGGAAGGGGAAAGGGAGAGGGAAAGCGACTGGGAAAGCGACTGCTGGCCCTGGTGTCCCTGCCGGCCCTGCTGCCCCTGTTGCCCCTGCCGCCCATGCCGCCACTGCCCAAGGAACAGAGAGAAGGGCGACAGGCACCACCATCATCTTGCCATCAAGGCCACGCACCACTGCTGCCCCTGCCGCCGCCGCCCCTGCCCAAGGAACAGAGAGAAGGGCGACAGGCACCACCATCATCTTGCCATCAAGGCCACGCACCACTGCTGCTCCTGCCGCCGCCGCTGCCGCCGCCCCTGCCGCCGCCCCTGCCACCGCCTCTGCTGTCCCTGTCCATAAGACTCCCACACGTGCCAAAGTGACCGGAAAACTCTGACACCATCTAAGTATGCCGCCCTGCTGTTTGATGGTGATTCGCAGGACATTGGCAGCCCGGGTTTCGACGACGAAGCCCTAGCACGGGACCAAGGGTGGGGGATTTGGGAGTGGACAGTGGGAGTGAGTCCGACGTCGGTGACGAAAATGAGGAAGGGCATCGTCTGTCAAGTAAAGAGGAGGGTAATGATGATGAAGTGCTGTATCGCGACCATGGAAGCGATATTTCAGACGATGAAGCAGACGCAGACGACATTCCGATCCCTGAGCTGCCTTCGTTCGATTGGTCTGACGGGGTCAATTTTGTACCTGACATGCCCCAGTTCAATCCTGGGACGTCAGGAACAACTGATGACTGGCCCTGTGATGATCAAGCGAACGAAAGCGACTTCTTCCTCGCTTTTTTTCGACATGGAGGTAATGACGTACATCGTTGCCCAAACAAACGCCTACTACAGGTGGGTGTTTGGCAGATTGGACGTCCTTTCTCCAAAAGCGAGAATACGAGGCTGGGTGGATACGACTGTGGAAGAATTTATGACGTTCTTTGCCTTGTTGTTCCTCATGCCTCTGATCAAGAAGCATGTGTTGCAACACTATTGGAAGCACGACCCTCTCATCGCCACCCCAACTTTCAATAAGTTCATGACTCGTGACAGATTTTTGTTGCTGCTAAGATTTATGCACTTTGCAGACAACGAAAATCCTAACAGGATTGACAGGATATGGAAAGTTCGGGATGTGTTCACCATGTTGTTGGAGAGGTATAGGAAATACTTTTACCCCTTCCTCAATTTGGTGATTGATGAGTCGCTCGTGCTCTTCAAAGGACGTCTTGTTTTCAAGCAGTATATCCCCTTGAAGAGGCATAGGTTCGGAATCAAGCTCTTCGTGTTGTGCGACTGTAAAACTGGAATAGTGCTTGACATGATCGTGTATACAGGAACTGACATTGACGTACCGAAAGCCGCTGCCAATGACCCCATGGGCATGTCAGGTGCCATCGTCAGGAAAATGTTGGCACCTTACCTGGGCAAAGGCCACATCATCTACACTGACAACTGGTATACTTCTGCTCTCTGCCAGTTTCTTTATGACAACCAAACGGGGTCATGTGGGACTGTCAGAAAGACAAGAAAGTTTATGCCAAAGTTCACAGGTGATGTCATTCCTCTCACAGATGCCTCCTCCAGTGACACACCTTCAGAAGACGACCTGGCCCAGGAACACCGTGAGAGGCATGTGCGAAGAAGGCGACGAAAGGGGCAGAAATACAAGCAGCTCGAGAAGTGTGGGAAACTGATAGCCCTGAAGTGGAAGGATAAGCGAGACGTCCACCTGCTTTCCACCGTCCACACAGGTGCCCAGGTGGATTCTGGCAAAATCCACTACCGAACCAGGAAGACAATCTACAAGCCCGACATGGTAGTGGACTACACAAAAAACATGCGCCTGGTGGACAAGTCTGACTGTCAGCTGTCAGGCGTTGAGTGTCTGAGGAAGACTGTGAAGTGGTATCACAAGGTCTTCCTCCACCTAGTTGACATAACGATGCTGAACGCCTACAACTTGTGGTTGGTGAAAAAGGATATGGCCCCAAACCAGAAGCTGAAATTCCGGGAGTTCGTGTACAACGTCTCCTACCAACTCCTGGAGAAGTATGGCACCACCACTCACAGACGTACGGCATGGCGTGGGGATCACGTTCCTGACCGCATCCAGGTGGGTGTCGAAAGACACTACCCCATCAACACTGAGATGCTTGGCACTCGCCACAGGCAGGCGCAGTGCACCGTCTGCAGCTCCAGTGTCAGGAAACCCCATGTCACGAAAAGAGTCACCTCAATGTGCGCCGAGTGCAAAGTTCCACTCTGCCTGGGTGACTGCTTCAGGGACTACCACACCTTCAAGAACTACTGAGTGTCGGCCCCTGCCCTGCCCTGCCCTGGACTCGCCCCGTGCCCTGCCCTGGACTCGCCACCTGCCCTGCCCTGGACTCGCCCCCTGCCCTGCCCTGCCCTGGACTCGCGCCCTACCTTACCTGACCTGACCTAATTGATCACGCTACCTCATAATGTAACATATATATTATATAATGTATAAGTTCCAAAGATGTCCCTGTGATATAGCTTTTACATTATATAATTGTATGTTTCATTATTTAGTTTATAAGTTTCAAAGATTTACATGTAATATGCCTTATTTTTTTAGTATATCAATATATATGTTTGTTATTAGCCAAAGTAATGTGTATATAATTATTTTCTTACCTCAAATGAATTGTACAAAAATAAATATGTTTCAATAAATCCTGTCAAACCTACTAAGATAATAAAAAAAACAATAAAAAAAAAAAAAAAAACAAGGTCATGTCATTGTATTCTTACAATATGATATATTCTATGAATATTTCATATTGTTTGAATACAATGGCATGATCTTGTAAAAAAAAAAAATTATCAAAAATGTTCTAGACAATATAAAACCTTCCCCATAACCCCCTCCTGGATTCGATCCCACTACCCTACAACACTTTGAGTTTTCCAGTCCGCGACCTTACCAACCATGCCACAGGAGCTCATACCAAATATCACTCAAAACTTCGTGTCTACAATCGAAATGACAATATACAAAAAAAAATGAATTATCCCACCAATTTACAAACGTAAATTGATGGGATTATCAATTATATCATGCCAAGGTTTATAAAAGTTTGTCTCTGTCAAGAATTAGTAATTATATAACTTTATTCTGTCAAAAATTGCCCAAACACTCAGCAAAATTGCCCCTCTCAGTGTGACTCCACTCATTTTCACACGGTCAAGCGGTCACGAGGTGACCCTTGCCGCTCCTTGATGCTCCAGCTACAGCAGCTCTGTCTGGGAACAAAATTGGTATAAATACAATAATGGATAAAATACTCTTCACAAATACATTTGTATTGTATAATATTGTAAATAAAAATGAATAATAACTGTGTGGGTGTCGAAAATTGCTCAACCAGCTTTCTTATGTCTCGCCTACGCGCGTATATTGGATTATACATAGTCATGACTGTCATACAAATAATTGCAGTAGGTCTCGAATATACATTTAGATTGCATATTACTTCGAAATAAATAAGTAAACGTTTCTCTGGTGGCAATCTACCCTTTCGCAAGTGTAAGGAGACACCAGTCTATATTTAGCCCTCTATCACAAAAGGCAATCTGCCTGTGTTGACTCAGCACCGTCGCTGGTGGTCTATAATATAGTACTTTATTTACAGTCAATGGCCTACATGTTTCTGTGGTACTTCACATGTGTCTAAAATGCAATGTCTGCTTGCATAAAAATGCAATTCTGAAGTCCATTTATACATACGACATACACATGTCTCAGTTTCTCTCTCTCTCTCTCTCTCTCCATTCCTGACTCATGTTATTGTAGACCTGTTGATGGCAACGAACACCAGCCATCTGGTAGACATAAGGTTCAAAATACCAATCATCAATACGCCTGGGGCGCCTCCACAATTATCACAAAGCTGGTTATCTATCTAGAGATCTGCCTGACTTCCATCTCTCCACGACTCACTCACTCACTCACTGCACCCCTGCATGCCAGACCTCCCACCCACCCACCCCCAACCCACCCTTTCAGGCTTCCGTCTGCTAGAAACACATTCACAATTTGTGTAAATATCGCATCAATTGGGCTATATGCGGTATATTCCTTGTTATATGGGACGCCTACATATGTACACGTCTTTATTATAGCATGAGAGTGCTCTAAATACAAGATTTACGTGATATTTATGGCGTAACACACCCTCTCCCCCTTTCATTCCCACCACAACTCACTCACACCTTGGTTCACGCATAGAAACTCATTGATAATGTGCGTAAATATCGCATGAATTGGTCTATATGCGGTATATATATTTTGATATATGGCACGTATACATACGTACAAGTCTGTATTATAGCATGACAGTGCTCTAAATACAAGATTTACGTGATATTTATGGCGTAACACACCCTCTCCCCCTTTCATTCCCAGCACAACTCACTCACACCTTGGTTCACGCATAGAAACTCATTGATAATGTGCGTAAATATTGCATGAATTGGTCTATATGCGGTATATATTTTGATATATGGCACGTATACATACGTACAAGTCTGTATTATAGCATGACAGTGCTCTACGTTTTTTTTTTTTTTTTTTTTTTTTTCTATGTGATTGAGGGAGGCAAAAGGCATAACTGCCTATAGCGAGTGCCTCCCCCATAGTTGAAAGAGTGACAGGGCCAAAATCAAGGGACGTTCGAGCCAAAATGCCTGGACACACGGAGTTTGAAGAAATTTAAGTCATAGGAAGAGGGAAAGACTGATTCTGGGAGAGAGTTCCAGAGCTCAGCTGTTGAGTAGAAGAAAGTTTGAGAGTAACGTTTCACTCTTGGGTTGGAGAGTTGCACAGAGTAGGGGTGGGATTGAGTTGCAAGACGGGTACCACGTGCCCTACGTAAAGGAGGTGGTATGCACTGGGATAGCTCTGAGGAACACTGATTATTATAGTAGCGATAGAATAGCGAGAGAGATGCAACATTGCGGTGGAGAGAGAGAGATTGCAGAGAGTTGGTGAGTGGACGGGAGTTAATGATACGAAAGGCCTTCCTTTCAACTTTGTCTAGGAGAGCGGTGTGAGAGGAACCTCCCCACACATGTGAACAATACTCAATACAAGGGCGCACTATGCCCCTGTACAGAGCAAGAAACTGTGCAGGGGAAAAGAACCCCTAAGGCGGTTGAGCACACCCAGCTTCTGGGAGGCTGCCTTAGCAAGACTGGTAATATGGTCCTTCCAAATGAGAGCAGAAGAAAAAGAGACACCAAGAATATTGAGAGAAGATGAAGGGTTGATTTTTGTATTGTTGAAGAATAAGGGATAGTCCGCTGGGAGATCCTGACGGATAGATAGATGGAGAAATTGGGTTTTGGAAGCATTAAAGTTAACAAGGTTTTCTCTGCCCCAATTGGAAATAGTATTTAGATCAGAATTTAAGAGTTCTATGGCTTCATTACGTTTGTCGTTGAGGGATTGCTGGCTGGGGCGTTCTGAAAAACTAATGGAGTAGTGTAAGGTTGAGTCGTCTGCGTATGAATGGATGGGGTACAAGATATACGTACAAGATATACGTGATATGTATGGCGTAAACCACACTCTCAGCTCATAAATTGCCGCCAAACCTCCAACACATCTTCATTCCCGCCTAAAAATTATCTTATAATTCCCTTATATATTGCAATTTTTGGTCACTATGAGGCATATTCATTGTTATATGGGTGCCCTACACACGTATACATACTCTACATAGCCTAAAAGGGCTCAAAAAAGGACATATACGTGATAATACGCGGTAACCCACCCCCTCCTCCCTCTCCTTCTATCCCCTGCGCGCGTAAATATTCGGCAGGGAAATCTCGCCGCTCGATGACAATCTAGCCGCGCGGTGCCATTCGCTCCACATTTTTCAACTACGGACCGTTCCCCTACCCCCCCAGACATTTTTTGGGGGGTCAAATATATATGGGCCGATGCACGCAAACATTCCCTACACGATGATGTACTTTTTATCGAAATTGGCAATAGGTCCCAAAATCATCATAGGTGCGCACAGTCTTACCCTGTAGAAAGCCCCCTGTGCGCCGCGGAGAGGTTAAATATAATGTTGCCCAACTTCCATGGACCTCAAGGATATACATACAGGCTTTTAAAGCCTGGAAATTGCTGTAAATTGCCAAAACATTCCAGAACGTCACCCGCAGTGAAAGGGTTAATATATATAGCATAGGCCACTTAGTTTGTCCACATGGGCAGTAAAACGTTGGGGCAACTTGTTTATGGGGAGAGTGCTTCAGTAATAATCAGTATTCGCAATTCCGCACCATTCAGGAGGAGGTACGCTGGATCACAGAGGTGCAAGGAGGCGATTCATTCGTGGTCCCCCCTTTGGGAATGGCAATAGGCTATATACGCCTAGAGAGGTCTACTTTAGATAGATTAAGTAATTTAATAGAAAGTAGCCTAGGCCTACTAATTTTAATGCTCAGAATAAAGGCCTAGCTTCAGATCAAAATTTAATAACATTTTATTGTAGGCTAAATTTAGTCTAGGCCTATATGATACTTTCAAAATTAACACTTTCTACTTGACACTAATAAAATGAGTGTGATTATAGGCCTAGGCCTATACATAGAAGTTAGAACATGCAATATTTAGCCTAGGCCTACATGCTTTGAGGCATTTTGATGGAATTAGTGACTGATTATAGCCTAGACCTAGGCCTAGGCTATATATTATAGGCCTATATAGAAGTTAGAACATGCAATATTTAGCCTACATGCTTTGAGGCATTTTGATGGAATTAGTGATTGACTGATTATAGCCTAGACCTAGGCCTAGGCTAGCCTATATATATAGAAGTTAGAACATGCAATATTATTTAGCCTACATGCTTTGAGGTATTTTGATGGGATTAGGGTAGCCTAGGCCTAGCCTAATAAAATTACTTATATTAGTAATTAGCCTATAGGCCTAGGCTATATATAGAAGTTAGAACATGCAATATTTAGCCTACATGCTTTGAGGCATTTTGATGGGATTAGTGATTATAGACCTAGGCCTAGGCTATAAGCCTAGCCTATATAGAAGTTAGACTTAGCCTAGGCCTACATGCTTTGAGGCATTTTGATGGGATTAGGGTAGCCTAATAACATTAGTTTAGGTTAAAACATTAACAGGCTATCAATCAAATTAACGATAGCCTAACTTTATAATCTTAAATTAGGCTAGATTATAAAGTTATGCTAGGTAAAATTAACCACTTCGACTTTACTCACGTGCTGGTAATGGCCCTTAACCCGGGAACTGCGGGAAGACTCTTAAGAGTTCCCCCGGCGGACTGCGGGAAGACTCTTAAGAGTCAGAGAAAAAAAAAATCAACTTTAAACATCGATTTTTTTTTTTTTTGCCCCTGGGCCATGCAAAATATCACTCCTCTACCTCCCCTCCTTCCCCACTTTCCTCCCCTCCTTCAGTTATCACCTATTTTCCCTTTTATTCCCTTATTCTGAGGTATATTTTCATGCTAACATTAGCGAGTTGCAAGCAGGGCATTGTCATCACTGTTAGCAAGCGAGTGCAAGAGAGAGAGAGAGAGAGAATATCGATCGACAGTGTCTCTCCAGCCTTGGGGGAAATTGGTGGGAAAGGAGGTTGCCTCACCCATACATTATGTAACTCCCGCCCTGTATCGCCGATTTTGACCATCCAAACGCTATTTTCACTTGTTTTATTGTTGTAACAGGTTAATACCTTTATAATCAACCTATAATAGGCGCATATTGATTAGTATTAATGCTATTTATGGTAAAATGAATATTTTAGTGATGGAAACAGCTCAAATACATGCGCACAGGCAGAGGTGTCTAATTACCCCCATGCGCACTTCAGAGGTTAAAGGGTGTACGCGCTGTACGTATTAAAAGCCAATTTAGCCTTGCAGTTATTGAAAGCGATGATGCCCCTGTAGATTATTCTGCCCTTCTCCAGAGATATCTTCTTGGTATTTACAGGCCCATAGAAGGTTTCTAGGTGGGGCCAGGGGTGGCTTAGGTCCTCGATTTCTGATCCCCGAGTAGGGCATGGCCTAGGGCCCCGCGCCCCCAAGGGGCCAACACCTTGGCATGGGAAAAAAACAAAAAAATAATAAGTTGATTTATAGTTTGCATTTTCGGTAATTAATTTGTGTACTATTGGGCTTAATTGCATTATGAATTTTAGAACATAAAATAATGGGTATTAAATGTATAATGATTGCGTTATATTTATTTGAAAACCTTAAAACGTATAATCCATTTATTTGGTAGAAGAAAACATTTAGTTATCCCTGATAATTACATTGCCATATCCGTGTTCGTCAATGACTGAACATTTTGTTCAAATATTTGTATTTCTCCTTACAGTTTCTGATATTGTATTAATGTCAGTTTATTTTATTATGATAATCAATAAGCTTTTAAACATTATTATTAATACAACATATAACATTAATATAACATATTCATGTTATAAGTTATTAACCTCTGAAGTGCGCATGGGGGTAATTGGAAACGTCCCCCTGTGCTGACGTATTTGAGGTGTTTCCGTCACTAAAATATTCATTGTGCCATTAATAGCATTAATACTTATCCATATGCGCCTATTATGGGTTGATTATAAAGGTATTAACCTGAAACAACAATAAAACGAGTGAAAACAGCGTTTGGATGGTCAAAATCGGAGATATAGCCCGCGAGTTGTATAATGTATGGGTGAGGCAACCTGCTTTCCCGCCAATTTCCCCCAAGGCCACTGAGACACAGTCGATCGATACTCTCTCTCTCTCTTGCACTCGCTTGCCATCAGTGATGACAACACCCTGCTTGCAACTCGCTAATGTTAGCACGAAAATATACCTCAGAATAAGGGAATAACAGGGAAAATAGGTGATAACTGAAGGAGAGGAGGAAAGTGGGGAAGGAGGGGAGGTAGAGGACTGAGATTTTGCATGGCCCAGGGGCCAAATTTTTTTTTTTTTTTTTTTTTTTCGATGTCAAAAGTTGATTTTTTTTTTCACTCACTCATAAGAGTCTCCCCGCAGTCCGCCGGGGGAACTCTTAAGAGTCTCCCCGCAGTTCCCGGGTTAATTCAAAAGTTCACGTAGCCTCGAATGTTACTGGCGTGGGGTAAACATAGACCTGACCAAGCAGCTGGGCTGAGAAGGTAGGAATTGATGTTTTGTTAACATTATATTATTGATTATTGGGAATATACGACTCTTTCTTCAATTTCTCTCACCGATCCTCACTTATAATTACCCGTAATTAAGTGGTTATGTTACTGGCACTGCCTATGCCTTGTATTTTTGCTAAACCAATTATTATTGATGGGTAGTCTATGGATAGTAGGCGCCGCTATAGCACAGAGCTCGGCACGCTCGTTTCCTAGCCCAGACGAGATTCAAGAGGAGCAGATAGTTCCCGTAGGTGGAGGTGCAATTTTGTATGCCTAGGTCTGTGGAATCTAGAGACTAGACCCATGCTAATCAATCTCCTTAGTCCTTAGGCTGTTTGCCTACATTAGCTTTACCCAGTGGTCAGCAACCCTTAAAGCTAGAAGAGCCATTTTTTTAAAGTTTCATAAAAATGTTGTAGTGTCGGAGCCGCAATACAAAAAAATTGGTCTCATTAACCGAAATCTACAGTACCAGTACTTCAGAAATAAGAGAATATACCCTACTTCTGAACTAAACAAATTATAGTGATATTGTTCAATATCCTGGTATTCACAAGCTTAGGAAAGACATGTCACATTTCTAGAAATCATAACGATTGATACCTATACATCTTTTCGAAGTTGAATAAACAAATCTAATGTTGCCTTGAATGTGTTATATGATGCCTTCATTTTGAAGGAAGAATTATTATTTATGAAGCTTCTGGAGCCACACAAGTGACCTGAAAGAGCCGCATGCGGCTCCTGAGCCGCAGGTTGCCGATCCCTGGCTTAACCCATTCAGACTTCAGTGCCATCACTTTACATTTTTGCTGTCGTCTTTTAGACGATTTTATTATATTAAAAAGGTATAGTAGCTGTTATGCCCTGATTTTATTCAGGATTAACGATTGTGTAGGTGAGTTCTGCAAGACTGGAATATCCGGTTTCATGTACATACATATAAGGAATCAATAGAACACATAAATAGGATTCTGAATGTGGTTTGTAATACAGCTTTATTGAATTAACATACGGTATAGAAAAAGAATCAATTCACTGGAGTAATATGTTCAGTAGGAAGCTTGGTCTTTCAATTCTCCTACCACAATCGTGGATCTGGATGGAGTGTGCACTGCCACTTCCAACACTCAGGTATTATTCATCTGAGATAAGGACAAGATACAAGATGAGAAGAAAGTCACTCGAGGGGCACTGGTTAAAGTCTCACAGTATCTAGTATGGTTCGTTGATTATGCCTAAGGCTTAGTTATTTTATTTAGATGTTGGGCTAATGTCAGGTTTCAACTTCACAAGATCTGGCAGAGTAAATAGACAACTAGAATTGTATACTTTTCAACTGTTAATGCATATATTGGAATTCGTCACTGAGATTAATTCACGTTACGACCTATCCCGTAAGCTTTTGGGATCTCTGAATATCTATACCATAACATCCAATTTAAGAAGGACTCGTTTAGTGGCTGAGGGTAAATATTGTCGCGGTAATTATCTCGTAATAACTTTTACTGGTACGAATTCTCGGGCAAAGAACAGGGAACTCTCGGGATCGAACTTGAAACACTCGTCATGGTTAGCAAATAACTTCAAAGTGAGCATAGGCAGATACAACGTTCTGGTGGTACAGTATCTCCACACTGATACAATGATAATGAGTAGTGCACTGTTGGGTTATCTTCTTATAAACTCGATCTGATGTCGTCGGGGGCTTCTCGGCTGCTCCGGGGCCTTCCAGGGGGTCCAGTTTTGTGGAGAAGTTACAGATGGGCCATCAACCGTTGATGAAGTTCCGTTAAGGTAATCTCGGGGCTAGGATTTTAAATGTTATGCTTCAGGCTGAGGCCGAATTAGCATCCCATCGAACAAACGTAAGGAGAGTCTACTCAAGGACTCTGCTTAACTGTCTCTAATCCATATGAGAGGTTCAAAGAACTCGGGTAGTTTTACCCTTTTAGTCACACACTCTGCGGGGTGCCACAGATGGAGTGTGCCAAGGATCTATTCTTGTTAAGCGCTCCTAAGAGTGTCTCGCATAGACCCTTCTAACACAGCAGATCTTTCTACCCTAGATCTCTGTGAGTTAAGTACAAGTTAGATGTCTAGAATAATATAGTATTAAAAGGTAGGGATGCCTACGCCTTTCAATAGTTCTATTGGGTTAGATAAGACACTAGTACAATAACTATATTAACTTCTGGGTGGCCAGAAATAATCAGTTATGGATACCTGGTTCTTGTTGCACTCTATATAAATGGTTATGAAACTCAAGTGGCAGAAGTGATACCAGCAATGAGTCCTTAATAACTTATGTGGGGTAGATATTACAGGTTTGACTCCTGCAAGGAGATAAAGAAAACCTAATATTTAGTAGTGGCCCCGTAATCATTGACGATTATGCCTATTACATAAGGCACCCTCTTCAAACACTCATCCGCCGTAGTTTGAATCTACCGCGCAGAGCATAAAAAATTGAGGAGCCTTCATCATGAGCGCACGCAACCTCACTCATGGTTCAGTCATTATGAAATTGGGTTCTCACTACGAAAAAACTTTGTAACAAATAAAAAAAAGAAAAAGAAAATAATAATAACTATTCATAAGCTTTCCATATAATCGTGGATGTAATTGTGTGGATCTTTGACCAGACGCTGACTCAGGCGTCATTCTTCCTTCACTGACATATCAAGTAAACCAAAATCCTTAATACATCAACGAATGGGAAGGGGATGGTCGGGAGGGCCCCAGTCGTCAATGATTACGGGGCCACTACTAAATATTAGGTTTTCTTTATCTCCTTGCAGGAGTCAAACCTATAATTTATTAGTGGCCCCTCCATCATTGACGATTATGCCTGATATCTAAGACTGGAGGGGGACATTCGTAATCATATCATAACTCTAGCAAAGGCAGATAATCAAACAACCACATAGTATTCTTACTTTGTAAAAAATATATATTTGGCGCATAAACTTTATACAGCACATATATACAAAAGGGGTACAAGCAGGAGCGTGCTTCAAAGAAGCCTGCTTGATAAAAAGGGGTTAACTCTGAGATTCTGAGAACAGATCCGCCAGTTAATAAGGCACCCCACTTAAATTAAGTGGTGAAAAAATAAAAACTTATAAGTTTACATGTGCACATATAAACCCCATAAACTAGTGGAGATATCTTGCAAAATATTCCCAATGCTTAAAATTTGATTGCTTCACAGCCCAAAACTACTTACAACAACACTGTTGTTTGTACTATAATTGTACTAGCACAATTTCCTGTAATGAATAGTACAGAGAAATGTTCATATCACAACACCCATAAAACAGTATCACAGCTCACATATTCCGGCGGGGTCTAGGGCGTCCTATGTTACACTGCTGCACCCCCCCCCCCCCTTTTCATGAAATTAAACAATAAGTGACCTAGGGGCCACCTAGACCCTCTGCCTTAAAGCTATACATGGTAAGGAAGGTTTGTCTAGAGCAACTGAAAGGTATCGAGTCAAAAACGTATGATTATAGGCCCACAACTGTGTGGACGTAATATCTTCAACAGAAAAATTCTTAAGGAAACGCAAAGATGCTGCCCACTTGCGTAAATCGTGGGCCCTACCCACAATGCCGGGATTACTCTCTTTAATGACCTCGACCAAGAGAGAAGCCAGTTTACGTTTCATCAAGCGTTTACCCGTACTTGCTACCCATAAAGCACCCTGGTGATTTAGAGGTGCCACTCTTAAATATTTGGTTAGAGCTTGCACTGACATAAATTATGGTGCACCTTTCCCCTTTTCAACGCCGGCACCGTGAATTCTGAAAACACGTGTTCACTGTGCTCATTCTTGGCTATGAACCCTGGGGAAGGTGCAATCAGAACACATTCATTAAGCCTACCAAACCTGAGGCAATTAGGTGTGTTGCTCATCGCCGCCAGCTCAGATACTCTGTTCCCGGTAGCCAAAGCCATAAGGAATACTGCCTTTTTTAAGAGTAATGTAAAATCTGCAGTATGTTGGTACAGACGGGAATGAAGTAACGACTGGTCCAGAGACCAGGTAGGCATGAGCTGACGGGGAGGTGGGCGGAGTTTAAAACATGCCCTCATAAAACCTGTTTCCTCCGCGACTGGTATGGTGAGACCGGTAAGGTCCAAAAATGGCATCCTAATCGCTGTTAAGTGATTTTTTAACGTTACTACAGATAAACGTTTCTGCTCGAACAGATAATTTAAATAATTAAAAACCAAAGCCACCGAGGGCACCGTTTGTTCTGTTCTAAGAATCCAAGAAGTAAAGGCTTGCCAATGCGATTGATACTGTCGCTTTGTAGACTGGGTATTTTGATTCATGAATTTTTTGGTCACGTCTCTACCATATGGTGCTAGCCACTTGGCCTCCTGAATGTCCATAATGCAAAAGTCAGCGAGGTCTCTAGGTTGCCAATTGTGTCTAAGTGGAAAAACCCGACCGGGAGTGACACCGGGTGCGGGCACCACGTTTTCAATTGCTGGTACCACAACTGCGCCGGCCACAGGGGCGCGATTAGCGAGACTACGCCCCGATAATCCTGTAGTTTGTTTACTACGTGGCACATTAGAGACGCGTCTGGCGGCGGAAACAGATAAATGGAACTTCACCTGTTCCAGTCTGTCACCAGTGCGTCTGGCCCCCGCCGGCGTTATCGTCCGGCGGGTGAGGTACAGTGGGAGTTTGTGAGTCTCCTCTGACGCAAACAAATCCACTTGTGGATGGTAAGGCTCCGCAATCATTTGGTCGAAAATGGTTTGCTTGAGCGCCCATTCTACTGTTGTGCTCTGTCTCCGAGACAGAGCGTCTGCCCAGACGTTTGCTACGCCTGGGAGATAAGATGCGTGAAGATGAATGTCCAGCCTGTTGGCTAGAATAAAAATCTTTTCTGACACGTTTAGCAACTTCCGAGATCTCGTCGACCCTTGTTTCTGAATACAGTGAACCGCATTCAGATTGTCCATTCTGAAGGCCACCGACTTGCCCCGTAAAGTAGAGCCGTGAGCCTGAAGGAAATAAGGGGACTAGTAATTCTTTGACATTGATGTGGGAGATTTCTAAATGGGACCAAAGCCCTTGACCCTGGTGCCCTTGGTTTGACTGAAAGCCCTAACCTATCATTCCTGACGCATCCGTGTCTACCCATACCGTCGGCGGAGGAGAGGTCCATGACATGACTGAGTGTAATGTTTCCCTCTTCGCCCAGACCGCTAGCAAGTTGTGGATTAATTTTGGTATGGGCCATAATTTTTTCGCCGGCAATAGCGGAAAATATTTGTTGCCCTCCAATATTAAACGTTTGACTCTTAACCGGCCCAACCATACAGTTAGTTGAATCCAGTTGAGAGAGCCTACCAGAGACTCCCAGATTCTCTGTGTCGTAGTCAGACTGTGAAGGAACAGAAACAATTTCCTGCGAAATCTGTTGCGATTGTCCACACTCTGATTCAGAGTGAGAGTAGCTGTGTCCCAGACCAGCCCTATCCACTGAACTACTCTTGAGGGAACAAGGTTTGACTTTACCAGGTTGACCTTGAACCCTAGAGTTTTGACATGTTTTAATGTTATGTTGACATGATTTATGCATATTTGTTCCGTCTCTGCCACCACTAGCCAGTCGTCTAGATACCATAAAATCCTGATCCCTTGCTCTAACAAGGGCATCAGGGCTTGCCGGACTAATTTCGTGAATAAGCGAGGTGCTAGGTTCAATCCAAACGGCATCCTCTGAAAGACATAAGTCTGATGCTTTATTCTTAAGGCCAGAAACCTTTGAAATCTTTTGTTTACCGAGACGTGCCAATACGCGTCTGTCAGGTCTAAAGAACACATCCATCCTCCCGGCGGAAGTGTTAGCCTGATCTGGTTTACTGTTAGCATCCTGAATGACACGTTGTGAATATGGAGGTTCAGATAAGACAGGTCTACGACTGGTCTCATCTGAACACTGTCCCTTTTGGGCACTAGAAATAGTTTGGATGTAAAAACTGGGTAATTTTGAGGAACCGGAATGATGACATTCTTGGCGATCATTTCCTGGATCAGTGACTCCACCTCTAATGAAACTAAATTTGCCTTTGTCGGCTGACGTAAACGAGGTCGCCAGGAAACTGCCAGGTGATGCCCTTGCGTGCCACCATCCTCGCCCAAGTATTTACTGGCCATGCGCGGTGACACGTCCGGAACGACCCAGTTAGCAGACAAGGGTTCGCCGGCTGTACTACCCTCTGATCCACCCGCCGTGAGACCGGCCCTGGGAGTGAGAGAGACTTTAGGTTTTTGATGGTGGTGGTGGTGGTGGTGATGGTGGATGCTTAGCCGACTGGCCGGCGTTGGCAGAAGACGGGCCCTGGCCCGTTCTGTTATAGTTTCGTCCTTTATGACCTGCAAACTTACCTTGTTTATACCTGTACTGACCTTGGGGGGAAGCGGACTTAGGTATATGAAAGGGCTTTGACCCACCCGGCTGAGCTTCTGCGACTGGCTTGGGTTTGGGAAAGTTAAAAGCAGGTTTCTTAGAAGGGGTGGGACTGTGCTTAAAGGCCTGAGCCATGTTGAAAACAGTTCTCCACACATCAGGGGACATTAACGAGGGAGTTAGCACCGGCGACATGACCACCTGGTTCGCAATTCTATCAGGAAGTTTCTTCACCAGGGACATCCTAAGATCCTGTCTCGCCCGCACCGCCTCGAGCAAGGCTGTGCGGATATCCCCCAACGACTGAATAGAAGTCTGAAGGAGTAACCGCCGAGATAGTACAACCGATCTTCTGGCCTCCGCGTCCACGATTGCCTGAGTAGATCTTAGCATAGATTTCGCCACCTGGTGCGTAACAATGTATTGGGAGAAAAGTCTATACGCCTTAGATGGAACTCCGCCGGCTGAAAAGACTGGCATAGAGAACCAAGAATGGCTGTCCTGAGGAATCTGGTGCGAAGATTTTGAGGTGAAGGTGGTCGCAAAGTTCTGAGCCTCTACCTCCCATTCCACCCAAGGTCCTGGACCCAACTGCCCCACCTTCAACACTGGGTTAGCGGCTGTGTCTGTGACCGTTTGTAAATCTAATTCTGGAGTGAGAGCTGACAGTGCTTTTATATCATTAAAACCGTCATGCTTGGTCCAGTCAGAAAACAGTTTTGAAGCTGAGGCAGGGGGCAGTGCAGGTGTAGCTGTATACACAAAATAGTCATGGTGATAATGGTTCGGAATGGCCTTAATATTAACATCATGTACATTACCCGCAATATCCAAAGCTCGTAACTTTCTAGATTAATTTCCTTGGATTACCCACTCACGTGGCACTGGAAGTTTCCCTGACAAAGTGGGCTGCGCCGCCTCTGGCTTAGTTGGGATCATTTGAACCCATGAATCATCTGGACCGTATAACAGGGGCATAGCTACCTTTATTAACGGTGCTTTATCTAAAGGGGGAGGATTCACATCCGCTACCACCCTTACGCTAGAAGTAGTCACTGCCGCCGAAGCAGGCCTAGTGACCATAGTAGGTGATATAGAGGGAGGGTGCGGAATCTTGGTCAAAGCAATAGAAGCGATCAGAGGCCCAACACTTGAACTTGTCATGGAAGCTCCCAGGTCCACTGTAGGAGTCTCCGGCTGTTGGCCAACATTTTTTGTTAGAGCAGTAACTAATAACCCATCTATTTCCTCCGCCGTGACAAATTTAGCAGATGAAGAACTCAGAGGTGAATCATTCCTATCTTGCGAGTCGTCTAGAACTGAACCCGACTCTTGCACTTCCATGTCAGAGATTATAGACACCTCATCCTTGTCATCTGGCCCATCATGAGAGGATTCCGCCGAAGCCGGAACCCCGTCGTGGTGCCAAGTTAAGTCAGGAATGGATGATGGGATCACAGCGTCCCGGTGGACGGACGTCCGTACCTGTGGCTCCTGAACCAGACGTGGGCCTTCATGCCCTGGTTGGGAATACCGCCATACACCCAGGCCTTGGCCCGAACTCCCTTGGGAGTCATATACACCATCAACCACGGAGTCCCCACTAGACTCTTCTAAAGGGCGACCACTGCCCACAGAACTCTCTAACTCTAAGTGTGTAATATCCATTGGTAACCTGTCCGCCAGTAACACCCCCACCACAGTCTCTGACTCCACTCCCACCCCATCAGATTGGACACTAGATAAGTCGGGAGTAGAGGCAGAAAGTGAGGCACGAGGCTCCGGCGAACGCCGGGAGGCCTTTCGTTCCTTAGAATCTTTCCTGGAAGATTTGTGGCTGCGGTGTGACTTAGATCTTTCACTGCTCTTAGACTTTTCCGATCTTTCACTAGAGCTGTCCTTGGACTTTTCCTCTTTGCTCTTCTTTCTTGCTGGTGAAGAAGAATGACTAGGCGGCTGTTGTCTGAGGGGCGACCTGGACCTGGACCGTGCCCGTGACGTGGAGGCTGTCACCGGGGGCGTGGGTTCACGAGGTCTCTTAGATGTGCTAGGGACCAGAGAAAGTGCTGTACCCTGCCCAGTCTCTGCCGACTTTCGTACAGTTACTCTAGAGGTACGTTTAATAGGGGGGTACTCAATCAGTAATTTATCCCAAAGAATGACATTATCACATTGCAGCGCTTTATGAGCCACTGTGGTAGCATAACTTGACAACTGCTGCCTGACCTCCCTCAAAGTGACCTCCGCGGATCTATTATTGTCCCGCAATACTTTGACACTCAATTGAGTACAGAAGGTACAGTTCTCCGTTACCCACAAACCCCTTGAGCAATCTAAACATTTAACACATCTAATGCAAAGAGTGTGTGCAAAGATAGGGATACCTGAACAGGAGGGAGCAATACACAAGGCAAAAACAGGGTCTAGGGTAGCCATGACAGAGACTGGTGGAAAACGAACCCACCCCCGGTTTACTCCAGGTTCTCTATAGACCCGCCGGAACTCAGCCCTGGAAAAAAGAACATTTCCAGGAATTAATGCTCATAAGGCTACACCAACATGTTCGAACACAAGTGTTAGATAACCCGCCGGGTAACGAGACGTAATACACAACTATCACGGCTCGCTACGCGGGAGGTTCATGTATAAAGATTTCAGAATATCTTAACCTCTCCAAAAATTTATGAATATCCTCTGACATGATATAAAGACCAGCATGGCTTTTTATAAATGACGCAGTCTTCCCAGTGGTGTTTGTTAAGTTACTGGAAAACCCCTAAATGACGCCGGCCCCCGTATTATCTCGCAGATCAAAAACTGGGAAGTCTGCCTTAAATGCTAGATCTGTTTTCTCCCGAAGCGTTCTAGATCGCCGTATGTTGAATGGCGGCGATACTTATCGTATCCCTCAATTGTCTGGTTAACTACACTGAATTTTGCAAATCCGTTAATCCCACCCTCCCAAGGTGCAACCGCCCGGTGTGAATTTAAGTTTAAACATTAACCCCAAATATTCCTATCCCCACTTCTTTGCAAAAGATTGCCGGGGAGGAAAGACCAATCAACAAACAGCCTAGTTTTACTGGCTTTGCAAAACCGGGAAAACTCAACTCAACAAGTGTCCGTATGAACACTTAGTTAAATGGGTAAACCCATCCCGCCGGGAAACACAGTAAGCCTGAACACAGGCACCACCACAGAGACGCAGTCCTGGAGAGCCTCAGGCCACCACTCGCCGGGGAAAACAAGCCTTTTTTAACCACGCGTGATTAAAACTCGGCAACCAGCCGGGTTTTCATGGTGTAACCGAGAAAACCCCCCGGAAAAGGCAACCCACCCCGTTCAGATTCAATCTGAACACACCAAATAGACCGTGGAATTAGCCAAAGCACAACTAACCCAGGACCCACAAATAGTCCGTGGAATTAGCCAATACACAACTAATCCAGGACACATATATAGTCCGTGGAATTAGCCAATACACAACTAAACCAGGACACACATGACACAGTAGTACATATTTATAACATAAATCAATAACACTTGTACATGTGGCAAAGCTACGAGAGGCTGGCTAGGCCTAGGCAGACGGAAATAAAAAGTAATCATGTCGTAATATAAACAAAAAGCACTGAATTATATCACAACAGGAACCACTGTCAACACACCACTGTAGCAAAAACTTCCCGGCAAAGGGAAGAACTAACTCGGGACCCAGAAAAAACTTCACTAAGTGAAGAAAAATACGCTGGGAATGTCAGAGAAAAAAAAGCTACCTCATCAGAAAGATAAAAGGAAGCAATAATAATGCGTAATGAAAGCCGCCTACATCACAAAGCTGGCTAACCGCGAAAAAGTTCACATGTCCACTACGGGACCACGAGGGTACACCCGAAATAGATGCCCCAAACACATGACCCAAAATACACTGCACTGCGGGCAACCCGCCCAGGACACTCCTGCTACGCATATCCTAACCTTACTCTATACATCCCGGAGTAAACAAATGAGAAAAAACTCACTAGGGATGCAACAAATGCGGAACCAGCGGAGCGTGGGGAGGCACGTCCGGGTATGTTGAGCGCAGAGCAGAGAAGGAAGAATGACGCCTGAGTCAGCGTCTGATTAAAGATCCACACAAGTACATCCACGATTATATGGAAAGCTTATGAATAGTTATTCGTATTTTGTTTTTGTTATTTTTATTTGTTACAAAGTTTTTTCGTAGTGAGAACCCAATTTCATAATGACTGAACCATGAGTGAGGTTGCGAGCGCTCATGATGAAGGCTCCTCAATTTTTTATGCTCTGCGCGGTAGATTCAAACTACGGCGGATGAGTGTTTGAAGAGGGTGCCTTATGTAATAGGCATAATCGTCAATGATGGAGGGGCCACTAATAAATATGTATTAATCACAGGTCTCGATATTAACCGGCGGGTTGCCACGATTAATAAAGATCCAGAAGAATATATATATCAATGTCACTGACGTTATCACAGACTTCGGGGTGCCGTTCGTCTATCAGTAATCTTGAGTGGTGAGTGGAAACAGTCTTCAGTCAGAGCGGGATGCCGCTCGTCAAAAGCGATATTTGCACTTCTCAGCACTCCTCCTCTCGGGGTTTATATAGCCGGGTTGCCCGGTGTTGCCTGGGCTGGTGGTTGATGGTTTTGTTATTTCTGGGTTGTTCAGTCAAGTGGCAGGGAAGTTTTCGTCTTCTAGGAGGAGCCTCACAGGGGGGCTTACTTCAGGGAGTGAAGAGGAGGCGAATGCATAACTTTTGGGGCTGAGGCTAACAGACTCTTCAAGTTGGCAAGATGGTGGAGGAGTGGGGAATGCTGGAGTCGGGGTGTTGCCTTGGCTGGGGGCGGGGTGGTCCTCTTTATCCTTTGGGGGTGGCTGTGCAGGGGGGTGTTCATTGTCTGGTAATTGGCTCCTCATTTCCGGTGCTCTGGATTAGATAACAGTGTTAGTCTATACACCGGACATATAAGAATAAGTAATGGCAGGTGTGCTGGCAAGAGGCCCCTGTTGTTGGTTGTTGGTCGGAGGCTGGGGGGGCGGAGCACCTGGCCCGGGTAGGCCAGCTGGCTAATTGTCCGACTTTTATAAGTAAGTTACTTTTTAAGGGAAGGAATGAGGGGGGGAAAAGTGAACAGTTCTCTCGTGACCTGTAGGCCTTGGTGAATGAAATGACAAGTCCTGCAATACCTCAGACGTACCCGCACGCGTATACACGTCGTTGCTAACCAGAGGTGCCCTGGTGGTCTCTTATGTAGGGATAGAGGAGGTGGCGGAGCAGGTAGAATTCCCTCCATGACCTGACACGGCTCGGCGGCCGGGCCTCCGAGTTAATTGGTTTGTTGTTGTCAGGCACGTCTGGTTTAGGCTGGAAATATCAAAAT
The DNA here is from genome assembly GCA_032716605.1 of Paralithodes platypus. Lineage (NCBI taxonomy): Eukaryota > Metazoa > Arthropoda > Malacostraca > Decapoda > Lithodidae > Paralithodes > Paralithodes platypus. Next base: position 20,037,585 of record CM064495.1, read on the forward strand.
AGAATATATACTGGCAAGGCAAGAGAGAGAGAAAAAGCTATAGGCAAAGATAGTGATCCAAAGAAAGGTCGGGTATGCGTAATCAGGGCGGCAGTGCAACTATCATTATATTACATTGATAGACTCTGTTGGTCACGTACCTGAGACAACACAACGCAAGGAATTGTCGCTTCCGTCGTGTGGTGAGGTCATCATCTCACTCTGGCACGGCTTGTACGCCGCTTGGTTACAAACGGAAAAAGATAGAGCCATGTGTACTGTATACTAGAAGGTGGTGTCTGACGAGATGTGTAGAAGGGGGTGGAGGAAACTGGAAAAGAAAAATGCATAATGGGTTATGTAATTCAATGGTCAGTAGAGATACCGCGTGAGGTTATGGATCGGTAATGGTTAAGAGGGGGGGCGAAAATAGGTGTCTTTCCCTTTCCGGTTCTCCCTTACTTAGGTTAGTGTTAGTGGGTTAGTACATTATGGGGTTAGTAGGTTAACAAAAGAAACAACAATAGAAAATCATATGGGCACCCAGTGAGTTACGGGGTGGCCTAGGGTAATTGCATAATTCGGTATCAGAATTACTCCTCGGGTCTGGTAGGTTGATATGAGGAGATTGATACTGTGGTCAGCCATCTTGGGGTGGGTTGTCCCCGAGGTTTATTGAGGGGGTAATCTTCCGGGGCTGGACAAGGTGACCTTGGTTAGGGGATTATCGCGGCGAGGCGGGGCCATTCGCTCCTTTTGCCGTCTTGGTGAGCGTCTGTCTGTCTGTCTGTTTCTTCTGTATCGTACATACTTTCGTTACTAGAAAAGGGACTAATTGAGCATGGGGGTACATATATATATACTGGTAATGCAGAGAGATACCAGGTGTCTTTCCTGTATCTCTCTCTTGAGATGGTCGTCTGCAGATTGATCATAATTAAATACATATAAATCAGCAGAGGTAGATCAATACAATAACTGGGGATGGGGTTATATTCTTATACCTTCGTAATGTAGAGAGATAAGAGGTGTCTTCCCTTCTTGTCTCTCTCTTAGAGGGTTGTCATAGTTAAACATATATATAATTATCAACTAATACAATAATACATGGTTTGCAGTTATGTTGTTCATAGGTCGCCAAGCATCTCTCTGCGGCGGTTGCATTTAGTTTAGGCCGTAGCCAAACGCACGTGAAACTAATACAACGGTAATTACAACAGTCACAGTAAACATGCACACGACGCGGGTATTATAGCTTACGTCGTATAAATAGGGGGGCATGGTGGTTACATAATTAAATACAGGGCGGACATAATCATGATCTGATTCGTTGTGCAATGGAAGCTAAGGTGTCTTGAGATCGCCTCGTACCTACACAATGAAAGGATTATAGCCTGCATGGTTATTATCTAATTAAATACATACTTAGTGGGTACTTCAAGAATGTCAGGGAGTAAAGAAATGTGGTTTGTATACTAGAAGACTGTGATTAACGAGACGTGTAACATGTGGAGTGAGGTGGAAGAAAGAGAGGGGCCAAATCGGGGATCTCGCTGGGGGTGGGAGTTTCGCTCCCAGGAATTTTCGTTCCTGTGGTATTTCACCTCCGTCGCCTTCGTATGAGGTACGACCTCGTACCATAATTCTGGAATACGTAGGTTTGTTTTGGGGGGCAGGTTGGGTCGGTGGTGGGGTGAGGTTGGTTGGAGGGGTGGCGGCGGTGGCTGTGGTTTTGACCTTGGGATTTCGCTTTCACTTTGGGAAGGGGGAATAAACGTCCCGTTAGGCCTGCCGTTAGGAATGGGCGTACCGTTAGGTTTGGCGGGTGTCTTGGTGAGGGTTGTCTTGGACGGTTTGTGTGTGTGTGTCTGGTGAGTCTGTGGAGGTTGAGAAGGCAGAGTGTGGTTTGTTGGTAAGTTGGTTGGGGAAAGAGGTTGTTGCTGGAGGGGGGTTGAATGGTGTAGAGAGTTGTGGTCGTGGGAGGGGTGGCGGTAAGGGTGAGGAATGTTGGAGGTTGAGAGTTTATGAGGGTTTGGTGGTTTGGAGGGTCGGGGTGTGGGGGGTTGATAGGGAAACTTTGGAGGGGGTCTGGACAGGCAGAGTTGTGGTTTGAGAGGGGTTGTTGAGGTTGAGAGGTTGATTATGTTGTCTGGGGTAAGAGAGAGAGAGAAATATTTTGGTGGTTAGTCAAGGTGGAAACAGTTTTGTGGTTGGATTTGGATGGGCGTGGTATTTTGTCGAGCGGGATCTTTTTTTTTTGGGGGGGGGGGGGGGGGGGGGGGCTGGAAATTTGGGGCGGATGGGTTAACGGTGTAGGGTGGGGTAAGGTAGTGGGGGAAAAGGAGGTAGGGGGTATGCATGGGGGTGATTTTGAGTTCTGAGTGGGGTCCACGAGTTTGAGGGGTTTGTTGCAGGTGGTACTGGAGATGGTTGGTGAGGATGGGAGAGGTGGGGTGGAGCAGGTAATTTCTGGCAAGGGTGGAACGGATTTGGCGGAGGGAGTCTGGTGGATAGGGTGGAGAGTGAGGTTAGGTGTGGATTTGGCAGCAGAAGGATGTTTGTGGTTATTCGTCAGTGATGGAGGATGCGAGGTGGGGGAGCATTTAGGATGAGGTGTTTTGCTGTGTAAAATGGTGGGGTGGTTGAGAGTGGACGGAGTTGGTGCTGGTTTCTTTTGATTTCTGTGGTTGGGATACGATGAATGGAATGGGCGGATTGAACATATGTATTGGGGTGTGGAAGTTTGAGATGCAGGGGGAGGAAATTGTTTAAAGGTTGAGGAGGGGTTGTATGAGGTAGAGGGATGGAAGCGTGTTCTTTTATGTGGGGGAAAATGTGAGGGGGGTTGTGGGGTGGCGTCGCGGCGTGACGTCATTTACAGTGGTGGAGGTGAGAGAGGATGAGCTTTATTCTGATTCTTTCTGGGTGGGCATGAAAAATGTGCAGCTGATTTCTGAGTGGGGGGATTTTTGATGACCGCTAGGGTATTGGTCTTGGGTTTGGCCGCTAAAAACTTTCGTATGGTGATTAGATCTTTAAGGAAATCAACGGGGTCATGCACAGTGAAGTGTTGTAGGATGGAAAAGGGTAACACTTGCACGAGGTAGACAAAGAGAATTTGGTTTTGTTGCTCCATGGGAAGAGTAGGGAATGCAGCTCTTACTTGCTGACGAATGGAGGCAATGGTGGCGTCTAGATTGCCTTCGAACTTTATGTCTTTGATTTTTGCAAAGGCGACGAAAATACCTAGTGATGGCTTAAGGGCATCGATTACAATGGGTCTAAATTGATCCCAGGTGAGTTCAGGGGTAAACTGTGGGGCAACGAAGGAAACAGCTTTTCCCAGGTGCGTTAAGAGGACGGCTATTTTTGCACGGTCCGTGTTATACACCAAATCTAGCACTGGTTTCACAATGTCCATGTATGTTTCGATTTCGTATGTGTCCCCATCGTATTGAGGGATAGGGATGTGCGAGCGAACTGCGGCCATATTCGCGATGTTACAATGCTTCTATTGTTCCGCAACATGAAATGCAATGAAATCTTCTATCCGAATCAAGAACCACCGCTGCCGCCAATGTTATGCCCTGATTTTATTCAGGATTAACGATTGTGTAGGTGAGTTCTGGAATATCCGGTTTCATGTACATACATATAAGGAGTCAATAGAACACATAAATAGGATTTCTGAATGTGGTTTGTAATACAGCGTTATTGAATTAACATACTCACGGTATAGAAAAAGAATCAATTCACTTTGGAAAACATAGGTAGGAGTAATATGTTCAGTAGGAAGCTTGGTCTTTCAATTCTAGCACAATCGTGGATCTGGATGGAGTGTGCACTGCCACTTCCAACACTCGGGTATTATTCTTCTGAGATAAGGACAAGATACAAGATGAGAAGAAAGTCACTCGAGGGGCACTGGTTAAAGTCTCACAGTATCTAGTATCGTTCGTTGATTATGCCTAAGGCTTAGTTATTTTATTTAGATGTTGGGCTAACGTCAGGTTTCAACTTCACAAGATCTGGCAGAGTAAATAGACAACTAAAATTGTATACTTTTCAACTGTTAATGCATATGTTGGAATTCGTCACTGAGATTAATTCACGTTACGACCTATCCCGTAAGCTTTTGGGATCTCTGAATATCTATACCATAACATCCAATTTAAGAAGGACTCGTTTAGTGGCTGAGGGTAAATATTGTCGCGGTAATTATCTCGTAATAACTTTTACTGGTACGAATTCTCGGGCAAATAACAGGGAACTCTAGGGATCGAACTTGAAACACTCGTCATGGTTAGCAAATAACTTCAAAGTGAGCATAGGCAAATACAATGTTCTGGTGGTACAGTATCTCCACACTGATACAATGATAATGAGTAGTGCACTGTTGGGTTATCTTCTTATAAACTCGATCTGATGTCGTCGGGGGCTTCTCGGCTGCTCCGGGGCCTTCCAGGGGGTCCAGTTGTGTGGAGAAGTTACAGATGGGCCATCAACCGTTGATGAAGTTCCATTAAGGTACTCTCGGGGCTAGGATTTTAAATGTTATGCTTCAGGCTGAGGCCGAATTAGCATCCCATCGAACAAACGTAAGGAGAGTCTACTCAAGGACTCTGCTTAACTGTCTCTAATCCATATGAGAGGTCCAAAGAACTCAGGTGGTTTTACCCTTTTAGTCACACACTCTGCGGGGTGCCACAGATGGAGTGTGCCAAGGATCAATTCTTGCTAAGCGCTCCTAAGAGTGTCTCGCATAGACCCTTCTAACACAGCAGATCTTTCTACCCTAGATCTCTGTGAGTTAAGTACAAGTTAGATGTCTAGAATAATATAGTATTAAAAGGTAGGGATGCCTACGCCTTTCAATAGTTCTATTGGGTTAGATAAGACACTAGTACAATAACTATATTAACTTCTGGGTGGCCAGAAATAATCAGTTATGGATACCTGGTTCTTGTTGCACTCTATATAAATGGTTATGAAACTCAAGTGGCAGAAGTGATACCAGCAATGAGTCCTTAATCACTTATGTGGGGTAGATATATGTATTAATCACAGGTCTCTATATTAACCGGCGGGTTGCCACGATTAATAAAGATCCAGAAGAATATATATATCAATGTCACTGACGTTATCACAGACTTCGGGGTGCCGTTCGTCTATCAGTAATCTTGAGTGGTGAGTGGAAACAGTCTTCAGTCAGAGCGGGATGCCGCTCGTCAAAAGCAATATATGCACTTTTCAGCTCTCCTCCTCTCGGGGTTTATATAGCCGGGTTGCCCGGTGTTGCCTGGGCTGGTGGTTGATGGTTTTGTTATTTCTGGGCTGTTCAGTCAAGTGGCAGGGAAGTTTTCATCTTCTAGGAGGAGCCTCACAGGGGGGCTTACTTCAGGGAGTGAAGAGGAGGCGAATGCATAACTTTTGGGACTGGGGCTAACAGGCTCTTCAAGTTGGCAAGATGGTGGAGGAGTGGGGAATGCTGGAGTCGGGGTGTTGCCTTGGCTGGGTGGGTGGTCCTCTTTATCCTTTGGGGGTGGCTGTGCAGGGGGGTGTTGTGGAGTCATTGTCTGGTAATTGGCTCCTCATTTCCGGTGCTCTGGATTAGATAACAGTTAGATAACAGTTAGATGTTAGTCTATACACCGGACATATAAGAATAAGTAATGGCAGGTGTGCTGGCAAGAGGCCCCTGTTGTTGGTTGTTGTTCGGAGGCTGGCGGGGCGGAGCACCTCGCCCGGGAAGGCCAGCTGGCTAATTGTCCGACTTTTATAAGTAAGTTACTTTTTAAGGGAAGGAATGAGGGGGGAAAAAGTGAACAGTTCTCTCGTGACCTGTAGGCCTTGGAGAATGAAATGACAAGTCCTGCAACACCTCAGACGTACCCGCACGCGTATACACGTGGTTGCTAACCAGAGGTGCTCTGGTGGTCTCTTATGTCGGGGTCGAGGAGGGGGCGGAGCAGGTAGGAGTCCCTCCATGACCTGACACGGCTCGGCGGCCGGGCCTCCGAGTTAATTGGTTTGTTGTTGTCAGGCACGTCTGGTTTAGGCTGGAAATATCAAAATAGAATATATACTGGCAAGGCAAGAGAGAGAGAAAAAGCTATAGGCAAAGATAGTGATCCAAAGAAAGGTCGGGTATGCGTAATCAGGGCGGCAGTGCAACTATCATTATATTACATTGATAGACTCTGGTGGTCACGTACCTGAGACAACACAACGCAAGGAATTGTTGCTTCCGTCGTGTGGTGAGGTCATCATCTCACTCTGGCACAGCTTGTATGCCGCTTGGTTACAAACGGAAAAAGATAGAGCCATGTGTACTGTATACTAGAAGGTGGTGTCTGACGAGATGTGTAGAAGGGGGTGGAGGAAACGAAAAGAAAAATGCATAATGGGCTATGATTGTAATTCAATGGTCAATAGAGATACCGCGTGAGGTTATGGATCGGTAATGGTTAAGAGGGGGGACGAAAATAGGTGTCTTTCCCTTTCCGGTTCTCCCTTACTTAGGTTAGTGTTAGTGGGTTAGTACATTATGGGGTTAGTAGGTTAACAAAAGAAACAACAATAGAAAATCATATGGGCACCCAGTGAGTTACGGGGTGGCCTAGGGTAATTGCATAATTCAGTATCGGAATTACTCCTCGGGTCTGGTAGGTTGATATGAGGCGGTTGATACTGTGGTCGGCCATCTTGGGGTGGGTTGTCCCCGCGGTTTATTGAGGGGGTAATCTTCCGGGGCTGGACAAGGTGACCTTGGTTCGGGGATTATCGCGGCGAGGCGGGGCCATTCGCTCCTTGTGCCTTCTTGGTGAGCGTCTGTCTGTCTGTCTGTTTCTTCTGTATCGTACATTACTTTCGTTACTAGAAAAGGGACTAATTGAGCATGGGGGTACATATATATGTACTGGTAATGCAGAGAGATACCAGGTGTCTTTCCTGTATCTCTCTCTTGAGATGGTCGTCTGCAGATTGATCATAATTAAACACATGAATCAGCAGAGGTAGATCAATACAATAACTGGGCATGGGGTTATATACTTATACCTTCGTAATGTAGAGAGATAAGAGGTGTCTTCCCTTCTTGTCTCTCTCTTAGAGGGTTGTCATAGTTAAACATATATATATCAACTAATACAATAATACATGGTTTGCAGTTATGTTGTTCATAGGTCGCCAAGCATCTCTCTGCGGCGGTTGCATTTAGTTTAGGCCGTAGCCAAACGCACGTGAAACTAATACAACGGTAATTACAACAGTCACAGTAAACATGCACACGACGCGGGTATTATAGCTTACGTCGTATAAATAGGGGGGCATGGTGGTTACATAATTAAATACAGGGCGGACATAATCATGATCTGATTCGTTGTGCAATGGAAGCTAAGGTGTCTTGAGATCGCCTCGTACCTACACAATGAAAGGATTATAGCCTGCATGGTTGTTATCTAATTAAATACATACTTAGTGGGTAATTCAAGAATGTCAGGGAGTAAAGAAATGTGGTTTGTATACTAGAAGACTGTGATTAACGAGACGTGTAACATGTGGAGTGAGGTGGAAGAAAGAGAGGGGCCAAATCGGGGATCTCGCTGGGGGTGGGAGTTTCGCTCCCAGGAATTTTCGTTCCTGTGGTATTTCAGTAGCCTATATATCAATATATATTTTATCTATATAATCTATTATTGTTATGCCCTGATTTTATGCAGGATTAACGATTGATCAAGGTGAGTTCTTCGAGACTGGAATATTGGATTTCATGCAAATACATATAAGGAATCAATAGAAGGCATAATGTAATTTCCGAGTGTGGTTTATAATACCGCTATATTTAGGTAGCACTTACTAGTATAGAAAAAGAATAAATTCACTTAGAAAAGATGGGGGGGGGGGGGGGGCAAAAGAGTCAGTATCGCTATTGGTCTTCCAATTCTTCGAGCACGATCGCGGATCTGGATGGAGTGCACACTACCACTTTCAACACTCAGGTATTATTCTTCTGAGGCGGGTACACTAGGGATATTATAGAGTTTCACTCGTGGGGCACTTATTCATATTCAAAAGTATCGTATGAGATTAATTGCGTTTACTCTGTGTTCTGTTATTTCCATTCTGTCTTTCCATTCACATATGCAACCAACCTTTAACTGTCTTCGTGGTGCGATGTATAAGGTGTTGATTTTCGGTGTGAGCATCCTGGGTTCGAGTCCACGGACTGCCACATGTGTTTGTAAATTTCATTAATCGATTTTAGGAGTATGGTTGGTTGTTGGAAGGAACATAATAATGCATAGCCTACGTGAGTTGCAGTTAGGATGTGTGTACATGCTTAGATTGATATGCAGGATTCGAAGTTGCATAATAAATCGTGGCAGTATCCACCATCCTTTAACTGTCTTCGTGGTGTGATGCATAAGGTGTTGATTTTCGGTGTGAGCGTCCTGGGTTCGAATCCACGGACTGCCACATGTGTTTGTAATATTTCATTAATCGATTTTAGGAGTAGAGTTGGTTGTTGGAAGGAACATAATATTTGATATTGGTTCAGGACTAATTTATCGAGAGGACTTCCCTAGTGGTTAAGGCCCCATTAATTGCTCTTTCCATTCACATATGCATAGCCTACGTGAATTGCAGTTGGGATGTGTGTACATGCTTAGATTGATATGCAGGATTCGAAGTTGCATAATAAATCGTAGGCAGTGTCCACCATCCTTTAACTGTCTTCGTGGTGCGATACATAAGGTGTTGATTTTCGGTGTGAGCGTCCTGGGTTCGAATCCACGGACTGCCACATGTGTTTGTAAATTTCATTAATCGATTTTAGGAGTAGAGTTGGTTGTTGGAAGGAACATAATAATTTCTTTAGACGCCTAGATATCTTCCGGTATTTATTTTCACGAAAATGCGGACTGTTAATCATGAGACAAAATTTTGTATTTTGATCGACTGGTCAGGCACAGTATAATTATGAATTTGTCACTGAGATTATTTATTTCGCGACCTATCCCACAAGCACTCGGGATCACACAATATCTATACCCAGTCTAAGTAGGGAAGACTTATTATATGGCTTAGGGTAAATACTGTCGCTACAATTATCTCTTAGTATCTTGGCACTATTATTAATTCATTTGGTACTGCACAGGGACCACTTTAAAACATGATCTGATAGCTCGTCACTGATAGCAAAACTTGTTATGCCCTGTTTTTCTACAGGATTAACTTGGGTAATGTGAGTTCTAACTGACTGGGTATATAAGGCTGCATGCACAATACAAGGTATGAGGAATAGAGAACACAAAAGAAACACACGGTAACAAGACACGATCACGTTTATTAATATACCACTGCTGAATACTCGTGTAAGAAAATATGATAGAAATGAACAACACTAGCATAAGTGGATCTGGATGGAGCCTAGTCTCCCACTTCCAACGTTCAGGTATTAATCTTCTGATCACTGGCTTATTTAACAGGTTTATATACTGGAGACCATAAATGTTACTTATAGATTCATATTCACTGTTAGATTTATTACTGGTAGGTCTGGTGCACAAGTAATAGTTCACAGACTAGATTAGACACGCGTATTTTAGAGCACGGGAATTCTAGTAACCTCAGGGGGGTACTGATCTAAGTTTTATATTCTTATGGCAGAAATACGTAGAACACAAATCAGTGGGCGAACGTTAGATATCACTAGGGTTTTATTCCTATGTATTAATATCTGGATAAAGGTAATTACGAGAGTTAATGTCGCCTGTTAATTAATAAATACTGATACGCTTAGCACTTCCCAACTGGAATGGTTATATATGAATTACACTGGGCAAAGATATAGCCACTTCGTAGAAATATTAATAAGTGAATCTCTAAACAGCACTGTAACAATGTAGTACTGATAGAGTGAATCTTGGGTAGTATCTGGTTGGTCTGGTCCTGGTTATCTTGCGTCCATGATGTTGGGGGCTAACGACTGGTTCCGCGGCCGTCCAGGGTGTCCATATGTATGAAGTTCTCAAATACGTGGACAGGTCCTTCTATCCAAATCTGCCACGGAGTCTGCCAGCTCTGGAACTCACTTCTCAGTAACTCCGCAGGGGTGGGGGTCTCCATCCTCGGGTGGGTAAAAAAGGGGTAGCCGGGCGCTCTCTCTCTGGGACGGTCATCCGGCGGCTGTGGCTAGGGGCTTGCCATATCACCAGTGATGGTAATAACCCTCTGTTGATGAGACAGATGTGGGTGTTTTTAATATCAAAACCGAAGGTGCCTTGGCTAGCTGGTTGTAGTCGGTTGGTTGTTAATTGCATGGTTTGCTTGATGTGGTGGAGACTGGTTGCTAACTCTGCCACATTTATCTGGAAGTATGGCAATAGAAGTTAGTTACTGGCGAGGCGGCGAGCCTCGCACCGACGACCATTGGGTGCAGGGTTGTGAATGGGTTGTAAGAGAATAGATGGCATGCAAGGGGTTAGTAAAGTTCTAATGTTGTTCTGGCCTACTAAGTGAAGGCAGGCTGGATAGGAGTATATATATAAAAGGTTGGAGAGCGTTAGCAACGGAAAAATCAAGGATCTTCAGGAGGTATGAGAGAAAGGCTAGGTCGGACAAGAGTCGAGAAGCGCGGGGTATTTTAATGAGAGGGGGGGAAGCTCAGGGGGCTACAGGGAAATTTGACCCTAAGGTCTCTTGGCGTGGGGGTGGCATTAGGCTGCAGTTGATATTAGAGTTTGAAAAGGCAGTGAAAGTACGTTAGCCAAATGCTACCGGGGAATGCAACTATGGGGCGGTATATGAGTCTGGAAAAGATAGAATCATGTGGACTGTGGGGCGGTGGGGGAGAAGGAGGTTAACTGTAGGTGTGTGCTTGACTGTGGATAAAGTAGGGAAAAACATGGTGTATTATTCTCGTCAATACGAGGGGTTATGGACCTATTATTTGAACGATTTCTAGTACGTCTAGGTGTCCCTGGGAACTGCGTTTTCTATGAAATATAGACCAAAGAAAAGCGGCAGTTCGTAGGGGTACTTCGTTATCGTTTCGGAATATTATGATAGATACTGGTAACAAAGGTTATCTATACAATCTCTGGTTGGGGTAAGAATTGGAGTTACAGCATGGTGGCTAACATCTGTATTCATGGCTGTCTAAGTCTTATGGGGGCAATGGTTCTATATCCTGGTGTACCCATGGGCATCTTAATTTCTTATGAGTTTGGACATGTGGTTTTTAACATCTACTTCTCGGATGTAAGAACATACATAGATATATGGCTGTCGGATTTGTTGGCATTGGTTCAACTTAGGGACAGGGCATGGGTGTATTTAATATGAATGTATATTCTTGTTCATCATCGTGTAGGTAGAATCGGGCGGGTAAGAGGTGTAGGACACGAAGTAAAATGGCGTAGTGTGGACTGTGGATACGAAGGAGGTAAGTGGAAGACGTATGACAATTGTGGAAAAGTAAATGGAAAAAGGTGAACACAATGGCGGATAAAGATACTTAACCTAAGGATTGAATACATAGATTTTATGGGCGATGAGTCTTCAGAAACTTAGTCTGGCAAGACAAGATATGTTAGGGAATGTTAATATTAATACTTAAACTAAGGATTAAATACATAGATTTATGGGGGGATGTGTCTTCAGAAACTTAGTCTGGCAAGACAAGATATGTTAGGGAATGTTAATATTAATACGTAACCTAAGGATTGAATACATCGATGAACGACGACATTTATAGTCGTCGTCCTAATAAGGTGATGAAACCTGGTTGATCTGCACTTGGCACAATACGACACAAGGACAGTGCCGCTATGTCGTATCAATACTGGTGGCAGTTAATATTATAGAGACACTTAGTTACTAGAGGAACAATGCAAGGGGGCGACTGAGCACGGGTTACATATATCTATACTCGTCATGGGAAATGATATACGAGGTCGAGGGACAGGCGTGGGTGTTTTAACTTCTAAGATATATAACATCTACTTCTCGGATGTAAGAACATACATAGATATATGGCTGTCTGATTTGTTGGCCTTGGCTCCACCTAGGGACAGGGCATGGGTGTTTTTAATATGAATGTATATTCCTGTTCATCATCATTGTAGTTAGAAGTGTAGGACACGAGGGGGTAGTGTACGTGAGGTGTGGAAAATGGTCAGTTTAGAAGGGGTAGGTAGGTGCGGCCTGGAGCTGCTTAGCCCTGCGGGCTTGGGCCTGTCTGAATTGGCTGGCTCGGTCAGCTGGTCCTTTCGTTCTGTGGACCTTTCTTTCGGGTGTTTCTGTGTGGTGTTCGCTCGTGGCTTCTGTGGTGGGCTTCTCGTTCTGGGGCATTTTACTTCCCTCTCCTTCATTATAGGCTCGTCCCCGAGCCTCAAGGGTGAAGTAAAAAGAAGCATAGTTATGGTGGGTCATTTTGAGGGTGTTTAGAAGGTTCCACCAAACAAGAGAGCGACGGTCAGGTTTCTTTTGTAGGTCAATGTATACCTGTAAGAATGTGTCCTCTGTGTTGTGACGGGCGGTTGCCCGGGCTTGATGTGGGCGTTGTAGACGTAAGTGTCCAGTGGGGTTTTTTACTTTAACCTTTCGTATGAATGGTTTGTAGTTTTCCCCCCATGGGGTTCGGAGTGAGGTGTGTGGGATTGACAGGAGGTCTGTTTAGTGTGGTGAATGGGTTACTAACCGAAGGGGAGGGATTACCGCGCGAAAACGGAGCTGGGGATGAAGGGGGAATATGAGTCTAGGTTTTTTTTTTGGGTTGTCTTGGGCGGTGTTGTAGGCTGGGAAAATATAGTGAGGCAATGCGCAAGATCGGTTTAGGTGAGGTGGGTGAAGGAGGTGTGTGAGAAGGAGGGGGTGTGTGTTGTGAGGCTTGGGTCTTTAGTGTCAGAACGGGGTGTTATTTTTGTATAACTGTCTTTAAATCTGATGGGTCTGACCTCTGGCGGTCCTGGTGGGAAGGTAGATGTTTGTCGTGGGACTTGAGTCGCTCGACGAAGTTTTATATTGAGGGGAAGAACGTTTTACAGGTGAAGGGCATCTATTGGGGGCGAGGTCGGGGGTTATTTGAGAGGTAGATGCGTGTGGAGGATTTTGCTGGGTGAGGGTGGTAGGCGGAATGGAAGAGGATTTGGTGGGGGTATGTATGGGGGTTCTCTCAGGGGTGACTTTGGGGGGGGGATTTTTTTTTGTTTTTTTTTTTTGTGTTTTTTTTTTTTAGGGGGGTTGGTTGGGTGTTTGATGAGATGAGGAGGTTGGTTGATGTGTGGGTGGGGTTGCAGGGATAGTGGAGGGGAAGGGGGTGGATGTGGGGGGGCTAGACGGGTGGGTAGGGAGTGTAGATTTAAGTTGGAGGGAAATGGCAGCCTTTCGGTGAGGACGAAGATTGCTGTCATCCCGACTAGCAAAAGACTGTTCAAAAAAGAGAGACAAAAACTTAAAACATTTTATCCTGGAATGTGAATAATATAATGAAATTAGGAAAAAATTACTCAGGCCATATATCTAAGACACTGGAAACTAATAGGAGAGTTACTATTCAAGAAAAAAACGAGGGAAGAAAATACATAGATGTTGGAAAAGGAGAGAAAATATGATAAAAGTACTTGACGAAAGGACAGATAATTAAGAACACAGGAAAATTAAGAAGAGCTAAAGTGTTTAACAATGTATAAAACAAATTTAAAAGATAGTCAGAAAAGTGTAGGTTAACAAGAAAAGTAGTATGACTAAGGGAAAAAATATAATATATACAGTATATGGAAAACATGTAAATTTAAGAAAGAACAGATAATTAAGAACACAGGAAAATTAAGAAGAGCTAAAGTGTTTAACAATGTATAAAACAATTTTAAAAGCTAGTCAGAAAAGTGTAGGTTAACAAGAAAAGTAGTATGACTAAGGGAAAAAATATAATATATACAGTATATGGAAAACATGTAAATTTAAGAAAGAACAGATAATTAAGAACACAGGAAAATTAAGAAGAGCTAAAGTGTTTAACAATGTATAAGACAAATTTAAAAGATAGTCAGAAAAGTGTAGGTTAACAAGAAAAGTAGGATGACTCAGGGAAAAAAAATATATAATATATGCAGTATATGGGTAAATGTAGTTTAACAATGTATAAAAGATAGTCATGACAATTTGTAGGTGAATAAATTAAAATTTCAAGTACAATAATATCCTCATCATCATCAGGGGGGGGGGGTTATTTAGGGTCGCCGTTAGTCTGGGTGACGGTCTGGTAATAGGGGTGGTGGTGGTGGTTGTGGCTTTGACCTTGGGGTTTCACTTTCACTTTGGAAGGGAGGGTGGGTATACTGTTAGGTCTGTCGTTAGGAATGTGGGTCTGGGTGAGAGCTGGCCCGGGGCCAGTTTTGGAGGGTGTTTTAAATGGTTTCGGTCTGGGGGTAGTGATAGGGGGGGTTTAAAGGTGAAACGGGCAGGTCGAGTCGGGGTTGTTGTTGCGGAAGAGGTTGGTGCTGGGGAGGGGTTGAATTGTGTAGAGAGTTGTGGTTGTGAGTGGGGTTGGGGGAAGGGTGAGTAAGGCTGGAGGTTGAGAGTTTACGATGATCGGGTGGTTTGGAGGTTTGGAGTGTGGGGATTTGATAGGGAGATGGTGGGGGGGGGGTCTGGGCAGGCAGGGTTGTGGTTTGAGAGGGGTTGAATTTGGACTGATTTTATTTTCGGGAGAGACATGGATGGGATTTCGAAGAGTGGTTGAAGTTGAGAGGTTGATTATGTTGTTTGGGGCGAGAGAGAGAGTAGTATTTTGGTTTAGCCAAGGTGGAAAAAGTTTTGTGGTTGGATTGGGATGGGCTTGGTATTTTGTCGAGCGGGATCTTTGGGGGTGGAATTTGGGGCGGATGGGGTAACGGTGAAGAGGGGGGTAAGATAGGGGGGAAAGAGGAGGTAGGGGTTATGTACGGGGGTGATTTTTCGTTCTGAATGTGGTCGTGAGAGGTTAGGCTGGCAGGGTGGGAATTGGTGGAGGTTGAAAGTTTTGCTGGGGTAATGATGGTGGGGGACCGACTGGTGAGCAGGTGTTCGGTACGCATGAGGGGGGGGGGAAATCACTTTGGTGGGGGTCACGCGTGAGGGGGGGATTAACGGCGCGTGTGGGAGGATCAGAGTGGTGAGGTGTGTCGGTGGCAGTGACGGTTTGTTTAGAGGTTATATGGGATTGGTGGGTTTGTCTGTCATGAGGGGGTGAGTCAAGTGTGGGATTTTGAAGTTTATTAGGGGTGTGAATTGTGGGGGGGGTGGAAGGGAGCTACTGACGGAAAACTGTCACAAGGGAAATTTTGTTGTTGGGGGAATAGCTGAGCATTTCTGGGGGCAGGGGGGGAACATGGTTGGGTCCCTAGGTCGTCACGCGTGAGGGGAGGATTAACGGAGCGTGTGGGAGGGTCAGGGTGGTGAGAGGTGAGCGAGTTAGAAAACGGGATTTGTGGGGGGGGAGTGCGGAGGGTTGGTGGGGGAAGAGTTAGGTGTAGAACAGGGGTTATTGGTAGAGGACTGATGTATTGATTTGGGGTTGTTAACAGGACGAATTTGGGGAATTTTCTTGGTGTCAGTCTCGGTCTGGTTAAAGGTTATGTGGGACTGGGGAGGATTGGTGGGGGCAGAGTTAGGCATAGGACATGGGTTATTGGGGGAGGACTGATGTACTGATTTGGGGTTGGTAACAGGACGAATTTGGGGAATTTTCTTAGTGGCAGTCACGGTCTGGTTAGAGGTTATCTGGGACTGGTGAGTTTGTTTGACATGAGAGGGCGAGTCAAGTGTGGGGTTTTGAAGTTTTCTAGGGGTGTGAATTGTGTGGGGTGGAAGGGAGCTACTGACGGAAAACTGTGTTGTTTGTGGAATAGCTGAACATTTCTGGGGGCATGGGGAATTTTTTTTTTGGTACATAGGTCGGCATTTTCCCTGGAAACACGTGCACATAAATATTTGTTAGCATGTTTACATATATCAGAGTCTGTCCTGAAAACATGGGGGGATTTATCCTGGACAGATGGGGGTCTGGGTGATTGACAGGTAAATTGTGGGGATGGGGTGAGTAGGTCAGTTTGGAGAGATTGTTGCGGAAGAGATTTGTCTCGGACAATAATGGAATTTGGTAGGATGGATGAAGGAGGCATTGATGGAGATTTTGGTTCTGGTGCTGGATTATGGGGCAGAGGTAGGTTGGTGAGCGGGGGTTTTACTGGAGGTGGACTTAAGAGCGGTACGGGTAATGTTGGATAGGGTGACAAGGAAGGGGGGAATAGGAGGTAGGCGGAGCTATAGCATTCTTGGTTGATGCGGGTGTTTGAAGGGGTTCACCGAGGTTGGACAGGTGGGGAGATGATGGTGGGGATGGTGAGGTTGACAGTTTTGAGGGGGGACAGGTGATGAATGTGAGGAAGTGAGATGGGTGACAGGTTGTTGAGGAGCATTTTTTAGGGGTGAATTTGAAAAGGAATTGGTTACTGTGGGGGTGACCATTTCTGCGTGCTGTGGTTTGTTGGCAGGCATAAAAAAAGGATGGGGTTTATGGGGTAACACAATTGATGGAAGATGATCGTTGGTGGGTGGCTGGGCAGGGGAAAATTTAGGGATGGTCAGAGAGGATAGAGGCAAGGAAGAGTGCACTGGGGTTGTACTTTCACCGGAAGTCATTTTGGAAGTGTGCACGGAGTTTTCTTTAGGGGGATGGAGGGACTTATCAATGATAGTGTTCAGTGGAGGAATACGTTTACTTTCTTGGATAGGGGCTGAAGGGTTGGATAGGGGATTCATCGAACTGAGTAGGCATTCTTCTCTGATGGAGAGCATATGTTCTTCGAATGAGCCGTACGGGTCGAGATGGGCGGTGATGTGGGGTGGGAGGATGTCTAATAATGCGGTGAATAAGAGTTCATTTTGTTGCTCGTCATCTTCAGAGCTATACATGGTCCTCACGTATCTGTAGAGTTGTATGAAGGTCACATTTATATCCCCTTCATACTTGATCTCGTCGACTTTAATTGTTTTGGGGGCGACGAGGGAAACCAAAAGTGGCCCTAAGGTCCGGATCACGAGGGATCGAAACTGGTTCCAGGTAAGCTTTTGCTTTACCTGTTCAGCAATTTGGCAAAAAGAATAGCTCCAGGTAAGCTTATCAACAATTTGGGAAACGGCTTTTCCCAATTGCATAATGTGCAATGATGCAACGGCGATTTTGTCGCGGTCATTTTGAAATGCCACATCGTACAGTGGCTTTATTATGTCTAAGTAAGTGGCGATATCATACGTGTTTACATCATACTCGGGAATGTGTGTGAGTATCATAGCGGGCTGCCATTTTTGCGATGTTCCCATGCTTCTACTGTTCCAAACTTGCAGTGTAATGCAACCTTTTATCCGAATCAAGAACCACCGCTGCCGCCAATGTTATGCCCTGTTTTTCTACAGGATTAACTTGGGTAATGTGAGTTCTAACTGACTCGGTATATAAGGCTGCATGCACAATACAAGGTATGAGGAATAGAGAACACAAAAGAAACACACAGTAACAAGACACACGATCACGCTTATTAATATACCACTGCTGAATACTCGTGTAAGACAATATGATAGAAATGAACAACACTAGCATAAGTGGATCTGGATGGAGCCTAGTCTCCCACTTCCAACGTTCAGGTATTAATCTTCTGATCACTGGCTTATTTAACAGGTTTATATACTGGAGACCATAAATGTTACTTATAGATTCATATTCACTGTTAGATTTATTACTGGTAGCTCTGGTGCACAAGTAATAGTTCACAGACTAGATTAGACACGCGTATTTTAGAGCACGGGAATTCTAGTAACCTCAGGGGGGTACTGATCTACGTTTTATATTCTTATGGCAGAAATACGTAGAACACAAATCAGTGGGCGAACGTTAGATATCACTAGGGTTTTACTCCTATGTAATAATATCTGGATAAAGGTAATTACGAGAGTTAATGTCGCCTGTTAATTAATAAACACTGATACGCTTAGCACTTCCCAACTGGAATGGTTATATATGCACTGGGCAAAGATATAGCCACTTCGTAGAAATATTAATAAGTGAATCTCTAAACAGCACTGTAACAATGTAGTACTGATAGAGTGAATCTTGGGTAGTATCTGGTTGGTCTGGTCCTGGTTATCTTGCGTCCATGATGTTGGGGCTAACGACTGGTTCCGCGGCCGTCCAGGGTGTCCATAGGTATGAAGTTCTCAAATACGTGGACAGGTCCTTCTATCCAAATCTGCCACGGAGTCTGCCAGCTCTGGAACTCACTTCTCAGTAACTCCGCAGGGGTGGGGGTCTCCCTCCTCGGGTGGGTAAAAAAGGGGTAGCCGGGCGCTCTCTCTCTGGGACGGTCGTCCGGCGGCTGTGGCTAGGGGCTTGCCATATCACCAGTGTTGGTAATAACCCTCTGTTTATGAGACAGATGTGGGTGTTTTTAATATCAAAACCGAAGGTGCCTTGGCTAGCTGGTTGTAATCGGTTGGTTGTTAATTGCATGGTTTGCTTGATGTGGTGGAGACTGGTTGCTAACTCTGCCACATTTATCTGGAAGTATGGCAATAGAAGTTAGTTACTGGCGAGGCGGCGAGCCTCGCACCGACGACCATTGGGTGCAGGGTTGTGAATGGGTTGTAAGAGAATAGATGGCATGCAAGGGGTTAGTAAAGTTCTAATGTTGTTCTGGCCTACTAAGTGAAGGCAGGCTGGATAGGAGTATATATATAAAAGGTTGGAGAGCGTTAGCAACGGAAAAATCAAGGATCTTCAAGAGGTATGAGAGAGAGGCTAGGTCGGACAAGAGTCGAGAAGCGCGGGGTATTTTAATGAGAGGGGGGGAAGCTCAGGGGGGCTACAGGGAAATTTGACCCTAAGGTCTCTTGGCGTGGGGGTGGCATTAGGCTGCAGTTGATATTGGAGTTTGAAAAGGCAGTGAAAGTACGTTAGCCAAATGCTACCGGGGAATGCAACTATGGGGTGGTATATGAGTCTGGAAAAGATAGAATCATGTGGACTGTGGGGCGGTGGGGGAGAAGGAGGTTAACTGTAGGTGTGTGCTTGACTGTGGATAAAGTAGGGAAAAACATGGTGTATTATTCTCGTCAATACGAGGGGTTATGGACCTATTATTTGACACGATTTCTTGTACGTCTAGGTGTCCCTGGGAACTGCGTTTTCTATGAAATATAGACCAAAGAAAAGCGGCAGTTCGTAGGGTACTTCGTAATTGTTTCGGAATATTATGATAGATACTGGTAACAAAGGTTATCTATACAATCTCTGGTTGGGGTAAGAATTGGAGTTACAGCATGGTGGCTAACATCTGTATTCATGGCTGTCTAAGTCTTATGGGGGCAATGGTTCTATATCCTGGTGTACCCGTGGGTATCTTAATTTCTTATGAGTTTGGACATGTGGTTTTTAACATCTACTTCTCGGATGTAAGAACATACATAGATATATGGCTGTCGGATTTGTTGGCATTGGTTCAACTTAGGGACAGGGCATGGGTGTTTTTAATATGAATGTATATTCTTGTTCATCATCGTGTAGGTAGAATCGGGCGGGTAAGAGGTGTAGGACACGAAGTAAAATGGCGTAGTGTGGACTGTGGATACGAAGGAGGTAAGTGGAAGACGTATGACAATTGTGGAAAAGTAAATGGAAAAAGGTGAACACAATGACGGATAAAGATACTTAACCTAAGGATTGAATACATAGATTTTATGGGCGATGAGTCTTCAGAAACTTAGTCTGGCAAGACAAGATATGTTAGGGAATGTTAATATTAATACTTAAACTAAGGATTAAATACATAGATTTATGGGGGCGATGGGTCTTCAGAAACTTAGTCTGGCAAGACAAGATAGGTTAGGGAATGTTAATATTAATACGTAACCTAAGGATTGAATACATAGATTTTATGGGCGATGAGTCTTCAGAAACTTAGTCTGGCAAGACAATATATGTTAGGGAATGTTAATATTAATACTTAAACTAAGGATTGAATACATAGATTTATGGGGGCGATGGGTCTTCAGAAACTTAGTCTGGCAAGACAAGATATGTTAGGGAATGTTAATATTAATACGTAACCTAAGGATTGAATACATCGATGAACGACGACATTATAGTCGTCGTCCTAATAAGGTGATGAAACCTGGTTGATCTGCACTTGGCACAATACGACACAAGGACAGTGCCGCTATGTCGTATCAATACTGGTGGCAGTTAATATTATAGAGACACTTAGTTACTAGAGGAACGATGCAAGGGGGCGACTGATCACGGGTTACATATATCTATACTCGTCATGGGAAATGATATACAAGGTCTAGGGACAGGCGTGGGTGTTTTAGCTTCTAAGATATATAACATCTACTTCTCGGATGTAAGAACATACATAGATATATGGCTGTCTGATTTGTTGGCCTTGGCTCAACCTAGAGACAGGGCATGGGTGTTTTTAATATGAATGTATATTCCTGTTCATCATCATTGTAGTTAGAAGTGTAGGACACGAAGGGGTAGTGTACGTGAGGTGTGGAAAATGGTCAGTTTAAAAGGGGTAGGTAGGTGCGGCCTGGAGCTGCTTAGCCCTGCGGGCTTGGGCCTGTCTGAATTGGCTGGCTCGGTCCACTGGTCCTATCGTTCTGTGGACCTTTCTTTCGGGTGTTTCTGTGTGGTGTTCGCTCGTGGCTTCTGTGGTGGGCTTCTCGTTCTGGGGCATTTTAAAACTTATGGGACACAGGTAAACACTCGATCGTATAATATGGTATCTCTGCACTGATACTGAATAATTAATAAGGCACTGTGGAGTTATCTTCTTGGTCTCTCGAGGCACTGTCGTTGAGGGTTTCTTGGCTGCTCCGTGGGCCGTCCAGGGTGTCTGGTCGTGTGAAGAAGTTACAGGTGGGTTAATGGGTTTTGGGTCTTAAATATGGTTCCGTAACTATCCGGAGTACAGTTGCTCACCATATCGAACTAACGCAAGTATTCTAGGCAGGTAGCCTTTGACCGAATACTTGACTATTCTGACCTTTAATATTAACCGGTGATGAAGTTCTGTTCAGGAACTCTTGAACTAGGATTTTAAATGTTATGATTTGTTAGTAGTCTTGGCAAATCCAACATCAAGGCTATTAACCTAATTGCAATGACGACTTGTCTATTTTGACTGCTATGTCGTCATTCCAACCGCGGTTAAAAAGAAAACGTCTAGAGTCTACTCCTTATCTTGCTCTAGGAGACGTTGTACATTAACCAAAACTACCACCGAAGGTGAAAAAAGCATAGAAGAGAAGAAAAAGGGGTTTACCTTAGTTACCGCTTAAGGCCCATCCCGTGTTCCGTCATGTGCAGATCCCTGTCGAACGTGCGCATGAGCGACCCTCTCTTGTCATCATTTTTTCACGCGCTCCATTGAATGAAGTCGCTTTTGTTGTGCTCCTTTAATTCACCCTGTTTAGGTTCGTTTCGGCTTATCTGGCCTTCTTTTTTGTTAGACAGATGTTACGTGATCTAGGGTACACGTAAATGGGCTCCTAAGTGTGTATAATGGAGACGCATGTGGAAATAGCCTACCGAAGGTACGGGGGCGCCTGGCGTTCCTCGTATATGTTTTTCATTCTTTCTCTTTTCATATTCTTTTTTCCTGTTAGTCTGGGCATAGTTTAGCTTTTAGCTTAATTTAGCCTAGCTCGTTTTCTCATTCAGGAATTGCTATGCCCCTATGTGTTTTCATTTTTTCATAGCCTAGGTGTACCGTTGGTAAACAATCTGAGATTTCGTTGGTGGCGGTGCTGTTCGTAGAGTTTGTGTCGGCCGCATTATTAACGTTATTCCCGAGTCCCCCCTTTCGAGTCCTTCACTGTGTCTCAAGGGCCTGGGCGACAGGTGGTTCGTGATACTCCAGGGGTACCCCACGGGGGCCCCTCCTTCACACCACAGGGTTTTTCGCCCCTGACACATTCTCTGCTCACGGCTAGGCCA
Source organism: Paralithodes platypus (assembly GCA_032716605.1). Taxonomy (NCBI): domain Eukaryota; kingdom Metazoa; phylum Arthropoda; class Malacostraca; order Decapoda; family Lithodidae; genus Paralithodes; species Paralithodes platypus. The sequence continues at coordinate 20,059,609 of CM064495.1, forward strand.
CCCTTTTTCTCACCAGTTTCATTTACTGGTTTTTGTTTTCTCTTCCTGTTTCGCCTCCATCCTTTCATAGTCTTTTGCCCAATCCAGGGGTACCCCACGGGGGCCCCTGTTTGTGCGAAACGACCCTCCCTGCCACTTCTCCTCATGGGCTTTGCTCTATCTCTGTGGGTTGGGTGGTTCCTGGGGATGTGCCTCCTCTCCCCTGGTGTGTCTTCCTTGCCTCTCCCTTTACCGGTTGAGTCAGGATAAATTCAAGGAAGACACTGCTCAGCTTGATGGCCATCATTGCTTGGAGTTCATAAGGAGATGACGCTTTTTTTTGTGGCCTTTTTTGGTATTCCCTAGACGCTCCTCTCGCTTTTTTCGGCGCCGGACCATCTCGGCCGGTCCCGGAAATTTGCGGGAGCTCGATTAGGTCCTCTGGGACGTTTCGGCTCCCCGCAAATTTGCGGAGATCGTTGGGGGGTCCCGCAAAATTGCGGGAGGGTGGTGTCGGTACGGTTATGCCTCCATTGGCCCGCAAATTTGCGGTAATAGTTGGCTTTCACTATTGACTTTTTTTATGTCATCTTGTTGCCTGATACTATTTTGGTGTATGCACTTTACTGGTGTTATAGGCCCTGCATGTAAGATGTTGAGTGGTGGTTAACACTTTCTCCATCTTTGCAGGTTCTGCTAGTGCTCTTCCGCCTCGGCCGCCCTCCTCACCTACCTCTGTGCTCCCAGTTTAGGGTGAGTACGGATACCTGTTTGCATGTGTGTTCCTGTTTCCCCATGCTCCTTCCCTGGTTCTTCTTGGACATTCTCTCCACTTACTCCTTCGACGTGCTGATTATGGTGTGTGTTTTTCTAGTGCAGGTAGGCTGCCTTGCTTTCGCCTTGGTTGTCGCTCCCCGTGCATGGAGAGCCACAAGTCCTGCTTGCGCCACTCGCTCTGTTTGTCCTCTACGGCCTACCTCCCTGCTCTGTGTGGCACGTGTCTGGCCCTGGTGGATGTGCTGCACCATGGCCCTGGTTCCTCGGCGGCGGCTGTGGCCTCTGCTTCCCTTCCGTCGGTGTGGACGATGGTCTCCCGCCACGTTAGGACTGTGGGCCACCGTTCCCCGGCCTTTGTTGCCGACCGGATCCGCGTCGCCCTGGGTATCCCTGACCCGACTGAAGGCCGTTCACCTGGCCCTCTCCTTGCTCGGGCCCTCTCCCCTGGGTCCCGCAGCCGGTCGTCCCATCGTCGGGGGGTTCCCCAGCTCCGTCCACTCTCTCGCTCGCCTCGTCGTCCGTCCTCTACTGCCCCTCGTCGTCCTCCTGATCGCCTTGACGACGCCCATCGCCCTCGTCATGGTTCTCACCCTGAGGCCGGGGTTAGCGGCTCTGCCCCTGTGCGCCCTCCCCTGGCCTCTACGGATAGGGGCTCTACTCCCTTCCGCCCGCTTCCCCAGCCCAGACGACTTCCTCTTACGTTGTCCTCTCCACGCGCGGTTGTTCATGCTGTAGCTGGCCCTCTGCTCCCTCCTCCTACACTGTCCAGGAGGGTCCGCCTGGATGTCGTTGCTTCTCCTACTTCACCTGCTTCAGTGCCTATTCTTCCTTCACGGTCTCGTCCCATGGTGGGGGTCCCTCCCTCCTCCGCCTCGGTGTCGGGCAGCCCTGTTATCTCAGCCCCGGGGATCCTTGCTCTGTTTCCCCCCGCGGCTCCTTCTGGCCTCCTTTCACTCGGCCAGCCTTCCCACTCCCGTCGTCCTGCTCCTCCTCATTCTTCTCTTCCTGACCTTCACTTACCGTCTCACCAGGGGAGTACCCCTCCTCTTGCCTCGGTGGGGTTTCGCGAGGTTTCGGGGTCCCCTTTCTCAGGAGCTGACGTGTCGCTGGAAGAGGGGGATGGTGCTGTTTCCCCCTCGGCCGTTCGTGATTGGGGACGAGTCCCTCGACAGCGACACAACCGTCGTCGCTCGCCTTCCTTGGGCCGCGACGCTGCTGGTTCGTGTCGTGGGTCTCGCTCCCGCTCACGCTCGCCCCTGCGGGCCGACCAATCTTGGGGGGGGTCGCCTCTCTCGGATCGATTGTCGGCTATGCAGGGCTGGGTTGTGTCACGCATCGACGGGCGCTTGGAGTTGATGCAAGACTCCCTCTTCTCGCGCTTCTTGGCGGCGACACACCCTCAGTGCCTTACCCTACCTACCCCTGCTACGGTCCCCCTCCCTTCTGCAGGCCTACGCTCTGGTCAGACTTCAGCCGCCCTGACATCCTTCTGGCTGTTCAGTCCCTGGCTGTGTTGACGGGTCTGTCCTCCTATGGGACAGGTTTGTGCGACGCCGGTACGCCTGGCTTAGCCATCATGCTCGGTCACCCTCTCCCATTGGAGGCCTGGTTTGCTGAGGCCTTCGACCTCACCAACCGATCTGTCGACGGCTCTCCTTCAGTCCCTCCCCCGGAGTCATCACTGATTTTGCCTCCTCTTGTGTCTGTCGGCGGGTTGGACGGCGCGTTCTGGTCATGGATAAGCGCGCCCATTCTTGAACTTTGTTCTATTGCTACCCCGTTCTTCTCTCACCCGGATCAGCCCTCTGTCGCCAAGGTTTTTCCCTTGCGACAGAGGGTGACGGACTTATTGTCTTGTCTTTAGGTTCCCTCCAGACGTCTGTTCATCACCTGCGGCTTTTTGAGGCGTCTGCGCCAGGCGTTCTTCGCGAGGGTTTGGACCGCGTTCAGCGGATCCACCTTCGGCTCGCGGTGTCTTTGGTTCCCGAGCTGAAGGCGGTTTTGTGAGCGGCAACTCGGCAACGCTCGACGGTACGGTCCTCGTTCTGCCGGCCGGCCCCCTTGGATATTCGTCAGGGTTTGTTGTACTCTGCGCTATATACGTCGTTTTTTTTTTAGCAGGATGCTTGGGAATGCTACGCTTCTCTGTCGGCGGCCCCTGCTTCCGACATGCAACGACGCGCTGTGTCGTTGCGGACCCTGCTTACGACACGCACCGACGCGCTGTGTCGCGCGTGGGGTTTTCTCAGTCCCGTCCTTCTGCCGGTCCTCTTCGGGGTGCTGCTGCAAGTGCTGCCGCCTTGCACGGGCGCAGGACTGGGACGTTGCAGGCCAGTGAGTCGGTTCTGCCTCGCACTTCTGTTCTTGCCCCCTTTCATCCCCGCCGTGTCGGGGCTGGCCGGCCTTCCACTTCCGGCCGCCCTTCGACGGCCAGAGGTTGGGGTGGCCCGCCCTTTTCGACGAGGTTGGGGGGGGGTAGAGGAGGTCAACGTGGCGCTCATGCCCGCACGGCCCGTACCGGGGGTACCTCCACGTCAACACAATGTGTAGGTTCTCTGGGTCGGCCTCCTTGTTCTCCTTCTCGCCTGGCCGACCGGGTCGCTCCCCTCCTCTCGGGTGCTCCCTCGGGTTGTTTTTGCCCTTGCGCCCCTCGGTGGCCGCGCGGGACGTTGGGGGCGGCGGGTTGCGCGGAGGGGTCTCACCTGGAGGTGGACGTCCAGACCCCCACTCCGCTCTTGTCACCGACGCCGGCCCATCTCTTCAGAGGTGGCCCACGTGTTCACTTCCATGCCCGAGCTGGGTAGCGTCGAGGGAGTTGACCGCCGGTCACCCGGTTTTCCTCTCCCGTGTCTTTCTGGTACCGTAGACGAACTGCGACGCGATGTGACCGGTGGTGGATCTGTCGGCCCTCAACGGGCACATCGTGCACACACGGTTTCGGATGCTGCCGGTACCCCTGGTACGCCTGGCCCTGCGCCCTCTGTCGTGGGTAGTGTCGCTGGCCCTCCAGGATGCGTCTTGGCTCGTTCCTCTCCATCCTCGCTTCCAGCGATTCTTGGCCGTTCGGACTTCCGATCGTGTGTTCCTGTTCGACGGCCTTCCCTTCGGTCTCCACATCGCGCCGCGGATCTTCTCCGCACTGGTGGGGCAGGCTCTGGGTCCTCTCCTCAGGAGCGGGCTCCAGATCCTGTTTTCCTTGGCCGATTGGTTGGTAGTTTCCGAAGCCCTAGGACTGTGCATAGGCGACGCCCTCACAGTCGTTCGCAACGTCGCACGGTTAGGGTTCCCCTTCGATGTTCCCAAGTCACGCTAGACCCCGTCGCGTGTCGTGCCATGGGTCGGTCTCGCGTGGGTTTTGTCCGGCGCTACGGTGACCCGGAGTCTGCTGGCCGCGGTGCACCTTCGGTGGAAGGTCTTCGCCGTGTTGCACTCGGTCTCCCTCCCGGGGTGGCTCTGGGACTCGTTCGTGCGTTCGCTGCATTGGGCCGCTCTGCCCCTTCCCTTAGGGAGCCTCTGGCTACGCCGCCTCCTCCTCATGGGCACCGCGGTGTTTCCGTTGCCCCTATGGATCGGCTCCTGCCGCTCCTGCGTACCGTTCGCAGACGCTTCGGTCGCTGGGTTGCTCGGGGCGCGCTCTCTGCGGCTGTGCCCTGGACCGCCCCCCCGCCGACGGTCTGGGTAGCCACAGATACGTCGAGCGAGGTTGGGTGAGGTTCCCGATCGAACCTGGGACGTCCACTTCCCGGCAGATGGGTGGGTCTCCCTCCACTTACCCATCTATGCCCTCGGACTGTTGGTTCCTTTGTTCTTCCTGCGGGACCACGCGCTGGCCCTTCGGGGTAAGTCGGTGGCCTTCGGGTTGGACACTCAGACAAGCTGTCCACTGTTTCCTAATGCGGAGGTCCTCCAGGTCGTTGACTCTATTGGGAGTCTCGGTGGAGTTGTTCTTCCTCGCGGACCGACACCCCTTCTCCTTGCATGCCTCCTCGCAGCCCGGGCCTGCCACCCTGTGGGCGGCCGCCCTGTCGAGAGGGCAGGGCGTTCTTGTAGAATGGGCGATGAAACGGACTGTGTTCGCCGACCTCGCGGCTTACTGAGGTGTTCCGGAGGTCGCCTTGTTCGCATCGGGGGTGCCGCGCCAGTTGCCTCTGGACCTCTCCCTCCGGCCTCGCGCTCCGGGGGGGGGTCCGGACGCTTTCATGGTAACCTGGTACAGGTGGCGGTCGATATACATCTTTCCGCCACCAGACGCGCTGTTGATGTGCCCAGTCCTCGCGAGGCTGCGGCTGTACCACGGCTGCGTCTGGCTCCTCGTGCCTCTGTGGCCGGCACGGGCTTGGTACGCCCGGTTGCCGCGGTGGTGCCCGAATCCGGTCCCTCTACCTGTCTCCGGCTTCCACTTGGGCTAGGTTGGGGACCTGTGGACCTCGTTGGCCTTCGCATCGTGCTTGTCCATGAGGCACGGTGGCTCCCGGTCCCCGGCCTGGCCCTGACTGACTTCCTGCAGCGTTCCTGGCCGTCTTCTCCTTGGGGGACTTACGGGTCCCGCTGGAGGTCTTTTACTAGGTGGCTACAGGCCACTCGCCTGCCAGTTGGCTCTCCTTCTCTCGTCCTACGCTCCTTGTTTCGCCTCTTCCGTACACGTCACTTTCAAATCGACGCTATACGTACCCACTTGTCTGCCGTCCGGGGGGTCTTTGGGTCCGTCGCTGGCCTGGTCGTTCCGCCACAGGAGCTGGATTCCTTCCTGACGGCTGCCTTCCGGGATCGACCGCCTCCGCGCCAGGTCCCTCCGCAGTGGGATCTGGGGTGGGCTCTGGTCCTTCTGGCTTCACCCACGTATACACGGGCCGCTCCGTCGGTTCCGTTGCTCGGGCGTCCACTCTTCCTTGTCGCTCTGGCCACTGGGGATCGGGTGTCTCCCCGTCCTTGCATGGCGTCTCGTTCGCCTCCTCCCCTCCTTTTGTTACCACGCATGGGAGGGAGGCCCCCGTTTTCCAGCCTTTCGCCGTCCAGGCTTTACGGCGTGGGCATCCTCGCCATGTGTTGTGCCCGGTGTCAGCCTTGCACTCCTCTGTTGCGTCTGATCGGGTACTGCTGTGTGGGTGTCTCCTCGGACAGGTGGGAGGCTCTCGCAGGTGCAGATGGGCCGCCACGTTTGTCGGACCGTTCGTGCCCATCACCCTGTTTGTAGGGGTTCTGCGCACGATGTCAGATCCTTTGCTGCCTCCTTCCGGTTCGTGCCACGTCGATCCTTACCTGCCATCGCCTCAGCGGTTTTGTGGTCTTCTGTCAATTCCTTCATCTCCTCCTACCTCTCCGTGTCCAGTGTTCGACCCCCTCGGCCGGTGATTGCTCTCGGGGGTCGTGTTTCCTGGTGCTCTGGCGAAGATCCCTGGTCTTCCCCCCTTGTCCCTCGTTCTTTTCCTTTGTTTTATTTGACAAAGGGGGGGGGGGGGGTGTACGGGTTTGCAACACTGGATTGCAAGTTTGGGATTATGTATTGTTCCAGTACATAAGTGTTTTTGCCACATTGAAAATTGTGTTTTGTTCTTGTGTTTAGTGTTTTTGTTGGTTTTTGAAGAAAAGGGATTTTGGGTACAGTACCTTTTTGGTTTCAGACAAGTCTATATTTTTGCATTACTATGAATGACGGGCATGTGTTAAAACTGTTCTTTTTAGCTACTCCTCAGTTTTTCACTCTTTTATTTAACTCTCTTGTTTAAATTGTGTCTTTGTCATTCATAATTTTGTTTTATGCATTGTTTTTTTTTTGGTAGGTTGGGCTTGGATGTCCTCCTCCTATTTGTTATGCAGCCTTGACGTTGGATTTGTCAAGACTACTAACAAATTGGGAGGTTTGACGTACCTCCCAACCTACCAAATAGGAAAACCTACTATTTGGTAGTAGTCTTGGAAAATCCAACGTACATAATACCCTCCCTCACGCCGGACCCCTGCCCATCCGCGTTCTTCTGCTGACGTGAGATGTGATGACAAGAGAGGGTCGCTCATGCGCACGTTCGACAGGGATCTGCACATGACGGAACACGGGATGGGCCTTAAGCGGTAACTAAGGTAAACCCCTTTTTCTTCTCTTCTATGCTTTTTTCACCTTCGGTGGTAGTTTTGGTTAATGTACAACGTCTCCTAGAGCAAGATAAGGAGTAGACTCTAGACATTTTCTTTTTAACCGCGGTTGGAATGACGACATAGCAGTCAAAATAGACAAGTCGTCATTGCAATTAGGTTAATAGCCTTGACGTTGGATTTTCCAAGACTACTACCAAATAGTAGGTTTTCCTATTTGGTAGGTTGGCAGGTACGTCAAACCTCCCATTTCAGGCAGGGGCCGGATTAACAAAACATCGGACGAACGCAAGAGGAATCGGGACAAGTAACTCTTCTTGACAGTTTCTAATCTTTTTAAGAGATTCAAAGAACTCGGGCGGTGTTTAACCTTTTAGTCACAAATCCTGGTGGGTTGCCACAGACAATTTGTGCCTAGGATCTATATATGCTAAGTGCTCCTAAGAGTATCTCGCATAGACCCTTCTAACACAAAAGATCTTTCTATCCTAGATCTCTGTGAGTTAATGCCAGTATAATGTCTAAATAATTAATGTATCGAAAGGTAGGGTTGCCTGCGTCTTTCAATATTTTTATTAGATTAGAAATGAAGCTAGTATGAATAACTATATTAAATTCTGGGTTGCCAGAAATAGTCTTATACGTATGTAGCTACTATTGCACTATATAAATGACTGAAACCCAAGTCCACTTGGGTTTCTAGGTCATACCAACAATGAGTTTTTAATACACTTATTTTATATTCATATATATAGGTATATTATTTAAGGTCTCTATATTAACCGATGGGTGGCCACGATTAATAAAGATCCTAAAACAGGTTTATATATATTTCACAGATAGTATATAGACTTCGGGCTGCCGTTCATCAATAACTAGTCTTGAGTTGGGTATAAAATAGTGTTCAACCAGAGCGGGGTGCCGATCGTACAGAAGCGATATTTCTACGTGCCTGAACTCCCTTCTCCTAGGGTTTATATATCAATTGTCAGTGAGGGGGTAGAAGGGGGGGGGGAGGCGCACTCGGTGTTGTCGAGTCTGATGATGGTTTTGTTTACTATTATAAGAGGGGTTTATGAATTGGAGACGTAAGGTTTATCTCCACACATGATGCTCTATTGGATTGTTTACTTGATTGGGTAATGGTTAATAGTAGTCCTAAAATTACTTATTGGTGGATATAGCAGGACTTCAGGTATGGCAAGCTTTCTTAGGTGTGGAGAAGGTCAGGGCTGGGGTGTTGTCTGATTTTTGAAAGCGGTTTACTTTACTTTTTAGGTGTTGGGGACAGTGAGGCTTGAAGACTGATTGTCTGAGAATTGTATTCGTTATTCTTGGTATTATGGAGTATATGGTATGGTTGACCTTAACTAGATAGCATATATGTACACTTTATTGGTTTGCTTTTTGGCAAGAGTTTTTGCTGGGTCACGCTCGGGGTCAAGGGGGGAGCGCGCGTCGCTAGTTTGGTTGACAGAGGGAGGTATGGGTTTTCTGGACTTGATGTTGCCGTCCACCAGAATTACATCAAATTATATTTCATATCGAAAGGCTTTACTTAGGTGAACTGGAATTATAGATTTCTTCTAGCTGGATAGCACATATACCTACCATTGTCATTCCTGATGGTGTAGGTAGCACTTAGTGAGAGGGGCTTTCCTTAGTTTATAGGTTAGGGGGGAAGGGTGATTTTCAGGGGGTCAGGAAGGCCCACACCTTACTAGTCTCGCACGGTCGCACCTTCACATGTCGGGAACTACGAAGGTAGTGATGCTTACTAGGAAAGTTTTCTTAAGTATTCTTTAGCAAATGAATGCTTCTGGACCTTAGGGAATAACATATCTATTTGTCGTAGTGGTTCATGATGGAGCGAGTTGAATAAGGAGTTTCCTCCTTCATACTATCGTGGGACCTCGGGTGAGGCTACTTGGATCACTCGGGGACGGATGACCTGAGGGGGTCATGAAGGCCCGCACCTTACTAGTCTCGCACTGCCGCACCTGCACGTGTCGGGAATTGTGAAGGTAGTGATGCTTATTAGGAAAGTGTTGTAGTGTTCTTTAGCAAATGAATGTTGCCGGACTCTAGGGAATAACATATCGATTTGTCATAGTGGTTCATGATGGTATGAGTTGATTTATGAGTTTCTTTTGCTATACCATCTTGGGAACTCGGGTGAGGCTACTTGGGTCACTCGCTGTCTTGCCTCGTTGAGTTTTAGAAGTTAGGTATCTAAGGTCATAGGTCTGGAATGGCTAACAATGCTCTATGATTGTTGTGATGGCTGTACGTATATACTTTCTTCGATTTTTATGGGATACGGGAACTATCATTCCTTTTGTTTCTGTAATTTAGTTTGTGATGGTTGAACTTTGTAGCAAGTTTGAAAAGGTTACCTTGGGTGATCCCTTTGATCTCAGTAGCAGGTATAGAGGTTAGAATCGCTTACAGTTGGGAAAGAAGGAACTGTGGTTTGTGTGAGTTTAATTGGAGGAGGTACAGGGGTGTTCAAAAAGGCGTGTACAGACTTGTTCATATAGTTATCAAGCATCTCTCTGAGATGGTTGTATTTAGATTCTCATAATTTACAAGATACATATTTGTTCATATAGTTTAGAGGTCCCTCTTTCTGTAATGTTTAGTTGTATGGGAATGATGTCTTACATGTATGAGGTTTTCTGTTTCAAGGCGTTTTATTTTATTCTTATTTATTTGTTTACATGGTATATTTACATCAATATAGGATTTTATTGTTTGCCTAAAAAGGTTGGGATTATAGCACCTTCTTGGGGGTGGTTTGTAGGAGTTCTTTTTCCACTAGTTTTGGGTCCTTTGTCTCTATATTGGCGAGGCGGCGGTAGTCCTTTGGTGTGTGTTTCTTTGGCCTTGACCCTGCTATCGGCGCGGTGTGCTTGTCTCTCTTCTTTAGTCCCTTGCGGTCCTGGTTCTTTCTCTTCTGATTGCCTTTGTCCTTCGTGGTTTTTCTTTTCTTCTGTATTTCACTTCCCTCCCCTTCATGGTAGGCGCGTCCACGTGCCTCAAGGGCGAAGGTAAGAGAGACGCCCTGGTGGCTGGTCATGGGCAGGGTATGCAAGTATGTCCACCATTCGGTGGAACGCTTATCTGGAGTCTTACATGGGTTAATGGTGATGAGAAGAGAGGTGTCCGTGGTGTTTATGAGGGCTGCTGTAATAGCTTCATGGGTGTGTCGGATTCTGGCAAGGCGTTCGGAATCCGTGGAGACTTTGATTTTCTTGATGAATGGTGTGGACGACATGACGTCAGGCGGTCGAGGGGGGCTGGAGCAGGAGGTGGCTATGGTCGTGGTGAGGGCTGTCAGGCAAGTGTTTTTCTTACCCGTTTGTTGTGGCAGGTCATACCTTTGTGCGGACGTAGGTGTAGCAGGGATTATTATTGAGGGGCGGGGCGTGAAAAGGTGAGAGGCAGGTTGGGATACTGGGCTGGTTATTTCGGCTATTCTAAGTGTATGAATGTTGGGTGGTTTGTTGATTGTTTTTGTTTATTGGCCATGTTTGTGGTGTTGGCAATGTTAAGAATAGGCGAAAAACGTTCAGGTCAAACGTTCAGGTCAAACTAGATCAAACGTCTAGATTTTGTTCTTACATTTTGTCTGATGGGGGGTCTGGGCTAGACTCCGTAGAGGAGGGTTTGTAATGCAGGAGTTTGGGGTTGGGGGTACGGGGCGGTGTTGATTTTTGACTTATGGAAGGTTTGGTGGGTGTGGTTGAGGTATGTAGTTTTGCATTAGGGGCGTTTTTTGGGGATAATGTAGAAGGGAATGGGGATAATGCTGGGGGTGCAAGACGGGTAGGGAGAGCAAACGGGACGACATTAGTTGACATTTTTGAGGTACTAGGTACTGTGATATTTGAAGGCGGTTGTGCACTACTGGATGGTTTGTGTTCGATACTTTGATATTTGGTAGCGTAATCATGATCAGTATGTTGAGGGATTTCTTCTGGACAGGACGAAGTTGGGGATGACGAGTTTTCAGGGTTGACATGAGGACTGGGGGTGGAGTTTGGAGGTGAAGTAGAGGGTGGGGAGGAAATGTTTGAGTATGTGGATACTGGTCTGGGAAGAGATCGTTTACGAATAAGGGGAGAACTAGCTGGTGAAGGAGGTTTGGTCATGTGGGAACTGGTTTGTCTCAGGTGTTTTGTTCGACGCGCTGTTGGGAGTGTTAACTTTGATGAAGTTTTTGATCGTAATGCATAGCGACATGATGTACTGGGAACAGTTTTACGTGTGGTCAAGGTTTTGTTGGAGGTGGTGTCAGAAGGAGAGGAAATGGTGACATGTGGAGGTGGGGTGACTCCGGGTGATATTATGGATGGGTGTGGTGTCCTAGGGATGTGTTGGCGAAACGTTATGGGTGGCAGTGCGTGTGGTTTTATTTGTGAGGCCCCGGGTGGATCAGCTGTAGGGTAAGGTTTCATTTGAGCAGGTACTGTTAAGTCGGGGGTGGCGACTGTGGTTGGGGGCAAGGAAATTGGTACTGGAATGTTATTGTCAGGTATTTGGGTGGGTTGAGTGGATAGATTGGTAAATGGTTTATATATTCGTACGAAACGGTTCCTATACGTCCGCGTTTCTCTGTGATAGTTGATGGAAGTTTGGTAGGGATTTGGAATATGCGATACTGTATATGGTCCTACATAACGCGGACCTAGCTTATTAATGAATGGAAGTTTGGCTACCATCACGGTATCATGAATGGCGAAAGGACTTTTATCATTTGTGGTGTCATGCTTGGTGTCCTGGCAAACTTGGGCGGTATGAAGGGTGTTTTTTAATTGTTGCAAGGGATCAATGTTGAACTTTGTGGTGGATAGCTGAGCTTGGTGATGAAAAGGTAGCAACAGTGGAGCTACCCCATAGACTCTTTCGTGAGGGGAAATGCCATCTTCCTTTGGACAGGTGTTCATTCCCCATTGTATCATTTTAACTTGTGACGGCCAATCTGAGGTGTTTAAGGCTATCATCCTGGTACGTAACTGGTTGTTGATGGTGCGATGACTTTGTTCGCAAACTGCGTTACCCTGAGGCCAGTATGGGGATGAATGTTTAATCTTTTTACCACATTGTTTGGAAAATTCTTCCCAAACTTGTCCACGGAATTCTGGGGCGTTGTCGGATAAGAGTGAAATGGGTAACCCGAATACAGGCAAAATCTCGGTGGCTAATAATGCTGCAACTGTGGATGCATTATGATCTTTAGTGGGACATGCTATCAGAAATTTTGAATATACGTCGACAAACGTGACTATGTACCGTTTGTCGCCGCTAACTGGGAAAGGTCCCATGACATCAAGTGAAAGAGTTTGGAATGGTTTCTGGGTGCCAGCTGGTCCTGCTGTGCGGCACCTGTCTTTCCCAAGCGCACATGGCTTGCAAGCTTCGGTTACCTGCTTAGCAATGCCGGAAGAATTCGGTGTCCAGTATTGATCTTGGAAATTAAAAAAAAAAAATCTTTGACCTAAGTGAATTTCATTTCCTTCATGAATGGCAATCATGTATTCTTGAGCGACTGTTGGTTTGACGACTATGTGTCCGGATTCGGTGGTTAATTGATCACCCCAACGAGTGAGTTGAGAGAAAATAAGTTTGGGGATCCATTTTGGCTTGAGTTTTCTCTCCCATGATTGTAGCAGGGTAGGTTGAGAAGGTGAGGGGTCCTTGAGGATTGAGGTATTGATGAGCTCCGTCTGTTGCAAGGCTGCTAGATTTGTGGGAATGTTGATTTTGGATTGCAGATAGTTTCTTGGGGTCAGGAGAGATGCCTTTGTCAGAGATTACATGTCCCAAAAATCCTACGGTATTTCTGGCCATCTCGCATTTAGAGGGTTTAAGTTTTAATCCTGCATCTCGGATTCTTTGCAATACCTGGCGTAGTCGGTGAAGATGTTCCTGCCATGTTCCTGAGTATACGATGACATCGTCCAGATAGGTGAGACAGGTTTCCCAAGTTAACCCTTTCAACACAGACTCCATGAGACGGGAAAAAGTGGCTGGACCGTTACATAAGCCAAATGGTAAGACATTAAACTCATATAGGTGCCCTCCGCTGGTGAAGAACGCTGTGTTCTGTTGGTGTTCGGGTTTAATTGGGACTTGCAAATATCCTGCTTGCAGATCCAAAGTGGTGAACCATTTTGATCCATGAAGGGAATCTAGTGAGTCATCGATCCTGGGTAATGGTGTTGCATCTTTGATAGTGGCGTCATTTATTCTATGGTAGTCAACACAGAATCTTGTTGAACCATCCTTTTTCTTCACGAGTACTACGGGTGATGACCAGGGACTGACGGAGGGCGTGGCAATTCCGGCCTCCAACATCTCTTGCACCTGTTGGTCTTCCTCTTGGCGTTGGAGTGGGTTTTTCCTGCGTGAGGGTTGGCGCAGTGGAGGTCCAGTGGTGTGTATAGCGTGTTGCTCCATGGTTGTTTGTCCTATTTCTGTGGGAGTCTGAGCGAATACATCACCAAACTCTTGCAGTAATTGGTGCATCTGTTGCTTTTGTATACATGATAAGGAGTCAGGAATGGTTGGTAAGATAAGATTTTCACTCGAGTTTACAGGAGGAATGGCAAATTCGTCGAAGGTTTCTAGGTCGCCAATAATCAAACCTTTGGGTAACGTTAACATTTCCTCCGAAATGTTGGCAATTAATATTGTATTTTGCCGGGAAGATAAGATGGCAGGTTGAATAATACATCGGTCTTGGCTTACGGAGGTACTGGTGGGGGTCAAAATCATGGTATTTTGGGGTATTTGTCTAATGGACACCAATTTCTGATGGTGAGGAGGAATGGTACTTCGGTTTTGGAGTATAGCGGGACTTATAATAGTGGGCGGAGGCAATTCCGTTTTCTGTTGAGTAGGGGTAGTGACAGAAGACAGAGTTTGGAGGGTGGACTGGGATATGTTACTGGCAGGTGATCCCGTTTTCTGTTGGATCAAGGTAGACACAGAAAATGGATCATCAAGGGGTGACGGAGACAGTTTGGGCGGATGAAACAAAAGATATTTATCATTTCTTTTTAACCGAGGGACAGGATTGTTAGAGTCAGTAGTAGGGAATAGGTTTAAGGAAGGGTGCACGGATTCAGTTGGTTCGAGGTGAGTTACGTTTGCTAAGCTAATGTGGCGTCTAGATCACCTTCGTACTTGGTGTCCTTAATGCGGGCATGGGCGACGAAGATGCCTAATGAAGGTTTAATAGCCTCAATTACTATGGGCCGAAACTGGTCCCAAGTAAGTGCAGGGGTTACTTGTGAGGCAACAAGGGAAACGGCTTTTCCCAGGTGCATTAACAGTACGGCGATTTTTTCTCGATCCGAATTATATGCCAAATCTAGCACTGGTTTCACAATGTCCATGTATGTTTCGATTTCATAATTATGTGTCCTCATCATATTTAAGGATGGGAATGTGCGAGCGAGCTGCCATATTCGCGATGTTATAATGCTACTATTGCTTGACTATGAAATGCAATTAAATCTATCCGAATCAAGAACCACCGCTGCCACCAATGTTATGCCCTGATTTTATGCAGGATTAACGATTGATCAAGGTGAGTTCTGGACTGGAATATTGGATTTCATGCAAATACATATAAGGAATCAATAGAAGGCATAATATAATTTCCGAATGTGGTTTATAATACCGCTTTATTTAGGTAGCACTTACTAGTATAGAAAAAGAATAAATTCACTTAGAAAACATGGGGGGGGCAAAAGAGTCAGTATATATCGCTATTGGTCTTCCAATTCTTCGAGCACGATCGCGGATCTGGATGGAGTGCACACAACCACTTTCAACACTCAGGTATTATTCTTCTGAGGCGGGTACACTAGGGATATTATAGAGTTTCACTCGTGGGGCACTTATTTATATTCAGAAGTATCGTATGAGATTAATTGCGTTTACTCTGTGTTCTGTTATTTCTTTAGACGCCTAGATATCTTCCGGTATTTATTTTCACGAAAATACGGACTGTTAATCATGAGACAATTTTTTTTATTTTGATCGACTGGTCAAGCACAGTATATGAATTCGTCACTGAGATTATTTATTTCGCGACCTATCCCACAAGCACTCGGGATCACGCAATATCTATACCGCAGTCTAAGTAGGGAAGACTTATTATATGGCTTAGGGTAAATATTGTCACTACAATTATCTCTTAGTATCTTGGCACTAATACTAAATTCATTTGGTACTGCACAAGGACCACTTTAAAACATGATCTGATAGCTCGTCACTGATAGCAAAACTTATGGGACATAGGTAAACACTCGATCGTATAATATGGTATCTCTGCACTGATACTGAATAATTAATAAGGCACTGTGGAGTTATCTTCTTGGTCTCTCGAGGCACTGTCTTGAGGGTTTCTTGGCTGCTCCGTGGGCCGTCCAGGGTGTCCGGTTGTGTGAAGAAGTTACAGGTGGGTTAATGGGTTTTGGGTCTTAAATATGGTTCCGTAACTATCCGGAGTACAGTTGGTCACCATATCGAACTAATGCAAGTATTCTAGGCAGGTAGCCTTTGACCGAATACTTGACTATTCTGACCTTTAATATTAACCGGTGATGAAGTTCTGTTCAGGAACTCTTGAACTAGGATTTTAAATGTTATGTTTCAGGCAGGGGTCGGATTAACAAAACATCGGACGAACGCAAGAGAAATCGGGACAAGTAACTCTTCTTGACAGTTTCTAATCTTTTTAAGAGATTCAAAGAACTCGGGCGGTGTTTAACCTTTTAGTCACAAATCCTGGTGGGTTGCCACAGACAATTTGTGCCTAGGATCTATAATTATGCTAAGTGCTCCTAAGAGTATCTCGCATAGACCCTTCTAACACAAAAGATCTTTCTCTCCAAGATCTCTGTGAGTTAATGCCAGTATAATGTCTAAATAATTAATGTATCGAAAGGTAGGGTTGCCTGCATCTTTCAATATTTTTATTAGATTAGAAATGAAGCTAGTATGAATAACTATATTAAATTCTGGATTGCCAGAAATAATCTTATACGTATGTAGCTACTATAGCACTATATAAATGACTAAAACCCAAGTCCACTTGGGTTTCTAGGTCATACCAACAATGAGTTTTTAATACACTTATTTTATATTCATATATATAGGTATATTATTTAAGGTCTCTATATTAACCGATGGGTGGCCACGATTAATAAAGATCCTAAAACAGGTTTATATATATTTCACAGATAGTATATAGACTTCGGGCTGCCGTTCATCAATAACTAGTCTTGAGTTGGGTATAAAATAGTGTTCAATCAGAGATGGGTGCTGATCGTACAGAAGCGATATTTCTACGTGCCTGAACTCCCATTGGATTGTTTACTTGATTGGGTAATGGTTAATAGTAGTCCTAAAATTACTTATTGGTGGATATAGCAGGACTTCAGGTATGGCAAGCTTTCTTAGGTGTGGAGAAGGTCAGGGCTGGGGTGTTGTCTGATTTTTGAAAGCGGTTTACTTTACTTTTTAGGTGTTTGGGGACAGTGAGGCTTGAAGACTGATTGTCTGAGAATTGTATTCGTTATTCTTGGTATTATGGAGTATTATGGTATAGTTGACCTTAACTAGATAGCATATATGTACACTTTATTGGTTTGCTTTTTGGCAAGAGTTTTTGCTGGGTCACGCTCGGGGCCAAGGGGGAAGCGCGCGTCGCTAGTTTGGTTTTTCCGGACTTGATGTTGGCGCCCACCTGAATTACATCGAATTATATTTCATATCGAAAGGCTTTACTTAGGTGAACAGGAATTATAGATTTCTTTGCTTCTAGCTGGATAGCACATTTACCTACCATTGTCATTCCTGATGGTGTAGGTAGCACTTAGTGAGAGGGGCTTTCCTTAGTTTATAGGTTAGGGGGGAAGGGTGATTTTCAGGGGGTCAGGAAGGCCCACACCTTACTAGTCTCGCACGGTCGCACCTGCATGTGTCGGGAACTGCGAAGGTAGTGATGCTTACTAGGAAAGTTTTCTTAAGTATTCTTTAGCAAATGAATGCTTCTGGACCTTAGGGAATAACATATCTATTTGTCGTAGTGGTTCATGATGGGGCGAGTTGATTAAGGAGTTTCCTCCTTCATACTATCGTGGGACCTCGGGTGAGGCTACTTGGGTCACTCGGGGACGGATGACCTGAGGGGGTCGTGAAGGCCCGCACCTTACTAGTCTTGCACGGCTGCACCTGCACGTGTCGGGAATTGCTAAGGTAGTGATGCTTATTAGGAAAGTGTTGTAGTGTTCTTTAGCAAATGAATGTTGCCGGACTCTAGGGAATAACATATCGATTTGTCGTAGTGGTTCATGATGGTATGAGTTGATTTATGAGTTTCTTTTGCTATACCATCGTGGGACCTCGGGTGAGGTTACTTGGGTCACTCACTGTCTTGCATCGTTGAGTTTTAGAAGTTAGGTATCTAAGGTCATAGGTCTGGAATGGCTAACAATGCTCTATGATTATTGTGATGGCTGTACGTATATACTTTCTTCGATTTTTATGGGATACGGGAACTATCATTCCGGCCTGTTGTTTCTGTAATTTAGTTTGTGATGGTTGAACTTTGTAGCAAGTTTGAAAAGGTTACCTTGGGTGATCCCTTTGATCTCAGTAGCAGGTATAGAGGTTAGAATCGCTTACAGTTGGGAAAGAAGGAACTGTGGTTTGTGTGAGTTTAATTGGAGGAGGTACAGGGGTGTTCAAAAAGGCGTGTACAGACTTGTTCATATAGTTATCAAGCATCTCTCTGAGATGGTTGTATTTAGATTCTCATAATTTACAAGATACATATTTGTTCATATAGTTTAGAGGTCCCTCTTTCTGTAATGTTTAGTTGTATGGGAATGATGTCTTACATGTATGAGGTTTTCTGTTTCAAGGCGTTTTATTTTATTCTTATTTATTTGTTTACATGGTATATTTACATCAATATAGGATTTTATTGTTTGCCTAAAAAGGTTGGGATTATAGCACCTTCTTGGGGGTGGTTTGTAGGAGTTCTTTTTCCACTAGTTTTGGGTCCTTTGTCTCTATATTGGCGAGGCGGCGGTAGTCCTTTGGTGTGTGTTTCTTTGGCCTTGACCCTGCTATCGGCGCGGTGTGCTTGCTTCTCTTTAGTCCCTTCCGGTCCTGGTTCTATCTCTTCTGATTGCCTTTGTCCTTCGTGGTTTTTCTTTTCTTCTGTATTTCAATTATATTATTTTTTTATGAAGAATAATTTTGTCTTGCCCATTTTCCAATCACTTACAATACCGTCTTGCATTAGGCTAAGTAGAAAGGTAATAAGTTACAAACATAGTTTGTAGTCTTGGACATTAGTTTACAATTTAAAGGTGGTTTTATCATGCTATTCTAAAGATAAATATGATTGGCAATGCGACCATGCCTTCATCTTCAGCAACTCATTCTAATTTCTATGACATAATGTTAATGACAATTTTCACATTGAAAAATTTATCAAGGTAAAATATTAATTATTTTCTATATTTCACAGAAGTTCAAAGCCTCATTCGGCAAAACCAACAACTGATCCATTCCCATAGCCTAGCTACATACAGCAAAAGCTGCAAAATATGCATGTTCTTTTTTTCTTTTCTTAACAAAGCAGACTCTGACTCAATCAATATTGTCAGTGTTATCATTGTTGTACAATCGCGCTAATAAGTGATGTCTCGGCACCAAGTATGTTTTGATCAATAATTAGTATCAGCAATAACTAAGCTTAATTTCTTCATATCGAGTTAAATATACAAACATGTTCCTACACTTACCCACCCTATTCAACATCTGACAGACATTAATACAACACAGAGCAAGCCAAACGTAATGACAGCTGGGACATGACTTATTAGCGCGACCGTACATAGATCTATGGTTAATTTTGTATACCTGTATTCATCTTCTATTTCAATTTACTAGTTACAAATCTAAACAAATAAGTTAAATATCGTGATCACTAGGCTATTTTTGTTTTAAATAAATACCGGTATAGGTTTAATTTTTAAATCACTTGTATTACCCCAAACCTCTACCCCATAGGTTAATATAGGCCTATACAAAATAATTATACCATGTCACTAAAGTTGATATATAAACATTTTCAAAGAAAATATGAAAACCTACCATGTGCGATATATTTTATAACTGTTACATTGTATAGACTGTAAAATGCCCCAGAACAAGAAGCCCACCACAGAAGCCACGAGCGAACACCACACAGAAACATCCGAAAGAAAGGTCCACAGAACGAAAGGACCAGCTGACCGAGCCAGCCATTTCAGACAGGCCCAAGCCCGCAGGGCTAAGCAGCTCCAGGCCGCACCCACCTACCTTTTCTAAACTGACCATTTTCCACACCTCACGTACACTACCCCCTCGTGTCCTACACTCCTAACTACAAAGATGATGAACAGGAATATACATTCATATTAAAAACACCCATGCCCTGTCCCTATGTTGAGCCAATGCCAACACATCAGACAGCCATAATTATATCTATGTATGTTCTTACATCCGAGAAGTAGATGTTATATATCTTAGAAGTTAAAACACCCACGCCTGTCCCTAGACCTCGTATATCATTTCCCATGACGAGTATAGATATATGTAACCCGTGCTCAGTCGCCCCTTGCATTGTTCCTCTAGTAACTAAGAGTTCTATAATATTAACTGCCACCAGTATTGATACGACATAGCGGCACTGTCCTTGTGTCGTATTGTGCCAAGTACAGATCAACCAGGTGTCATCACCTTATTAGGACGACGACTATAATGTCGTCGTTCATCGATGTATGCAATCCTTAGGTTAAATATTTGTATCCGCCATTGTGTTCACCTTTTTCCATTTACTTTTCCACAATTGTCATACGTCTTCCCCTTGCCTCCTTCGTATCCACAGTCCACACTACGCCAATTTACTTCGTGTCATACACCTCTTACCCCAACCAGAGATTGTATAAGATAACCTTGTTACCAGCATCTGTCATAAGTACCCCGAAACAATAACTAAGTACCCCTACGAACTGCCGCTTTTGTTGGTATATATATATTTCATAGAAAACGCAGTTCCCAGGGCCAACTAATAGTATCCATAACCCCTCGGACTGATCACATAACTCTATCTTTTCCAGACTCATATACCACCCCATAGTTGCATTCCCCGGTAGCATTTGGCTAACGTACTTCTACTGCCTTTTTCAAACTCCCATATCAACTGCAGCCTAATGCCACCCCCACGCCCAGAGACCTTAGGGTCAAATTCCCCTATAGCCCCCCTGCACTCCTCCCCTCTCATTATAAGACCCGCGCTTCTCTACTCTTGTCCGACCTAGCCTCTCTCTCATACCTCTTGAAGATCCTTGAAATTCCCGTTGCTAACGCTCTCCAACCTTTTATATATATACTCCTATCCAGCCTACCTTCACTTAGTAGGCCAGAACAACATTAGAACTTTACTAACCCCTTGCATGCCATCTATTCTCTTACAACCCATTCACAACCCGGCACCCAATGGTCGTCGGTGCGAGGCTAGCCGCCTCACCAGTAACTAACTTCTATTGCCATACTTCCAGATAAATGTGGCAGAGTTAGCAACCCAGTGTCCACCACATCCAGCAAACCCTACAATTAACAACCAGCCGAGTAAAACCAGCTAACCAAGGCACCTTCGGTTTTGGTATTAAGGACACCCACATCTGTCTCATACACAGAGGGTTATTACAAACACTGGTGATATGGCAAGCCCCTAGCCACAGTCGCCGGACGACTATCACAGAGAGAGGGCGCCCAGCTCCCCCTTTTTGCCCACCCGAGGAGGGAGACCCCCACCCCCGCGGAGGTATACCGGGCCCCTGTTTTGACTTCTGAGTCATTGCCAGGTAGCACAGGAATTCTTCCTATCAATGAACTAACCATGCATGACTAACACCTTTACTAACCTCTATTACCTCACAATAAACCATTTACCTTTCTTGCATACTCTGATCATTAAATTAGCACCTCAGCTATACCATAGAATGAAGATTGAACAATCTAAGAGAGACGCTCCTATCACAGCTGTCCCCATCCTCCTCGCAAAGTAGATCCAGTCTCTCTCCCCTAAATACTTCCAGTATAGCCAAAATAGTACCTCTTACTAAGGCTCAGTTATAGTAAAATATAAAGGCTTCCTATAGCCATGTGCCACAACAGTAAATACCATCTTACCTAGTCCCCATATCTATTGAGAGCTCAAATAAGTCCATAAGACTCGAGATCCCTACTGTCTACAGGGTCCAGAACCGAGCCTATAAATCTAGCTCCCGCCCCCAGTCAAATCAGTTGAAAGCTAGACACCAACCAGTGGTCACTACCCTGCAGTTAACCTCTAGCTCTGCCCTTGTGTTGTTCCGGAGTTGAGAGATTCCAGATCCGGCAGACTCCGTGGCAGAGAAGACTAATAGAAGCATCTGTCCATGTACAAGTCCTAACGTGCACCTTATAACCTTCACACAAATTCGTGGGTATATAAGTGTGTAGCCAGCAACGATCGTCAAGAGATCCGACTTGAGAACTTCCTACATTTCGGACCACCTGGACGGCCGAGGAACCAGTCGTTAGCCCCCAACATCACCGGAAGCAAGATAACCAGGACCAGATCTACAAATACTATTCAAGATTCATGTTGCTAGTACTAAGTGTTATAGTACTAGTTTGACACTCACTTATTAACTTTCTATAAAGTGGCTAAAACCTTGCCCAGTGTAACTCATATTTAACCATTCCATTTGGGACGTACTAAGCGATCAGTGCTCATTAATTAACAGGCGACATTGACTCTCATAATTACCTTATTCAGATATTAAAACTCTAGTGATATCTAACGTTCGCCCACTGATTTGTGTTCTACGTATTTCTGCCATAAGAATATAAAACTTAGATCAGTACCCCCATGAGGTTACTAGAGATTCCGTGTTCTACAATATACGCGTGTCTAATCCTAACTGTGAGCTGCTACTTGGGCACGCGACCAGCCAGTAAGAGATCAAATCAGTGAAATTGAATTACATGAATACATTGAGGTCTTCCAGTAAAATAAAACTTGCTAATTAAACCCGTGATCAGAAGAGTATACCTGAACGTTGGAAGTGGGAGACTAGGCTCCATCCAGATCCGCTAATGCTAGCAGTTCCCTTCTATTATTTGTTTTGTGCGAGAATTACTATCTTTCCATGCTCTTTATTTACTTACTTCAATAAACTTGAACGTGTGTCGTGTTACCGTGTGTTTATTTTGTGTTCTCTATTCCTCATACCTTGTATTGTGCATGCAGCCTTATATACCCAGTCAAGTAGAACTCACATTACCCAAGTTAAACCTGTTGAAAAACAGGGCATACCAGACTGTATAGTACTATAGCAAATAACGTTCTACAATCTAGTACCAACATTATAATAAATTAAATCCTAATGGAAAATATTTAAAATAAACTAATATGAAAGACCACTACATCATGTATTTTATTTAGTCTGTAATTGCCAAAGGGTATTTGCTTAGAAATTAAGATGAGAAGCCAGTCTCTGGCAACTTAAAAAATAATACTTCAGTGTTATTCTTATCTGAATGCTAGTAGGCTACCTGCTCTGACAAGCCACCCAGCATCCTCGGATTAGTAGAGTCATTTTCAGAGCTTCCGTGACCGTGTTTAGGATACCAAAGTTTCTCAGTGAATTTAACAAGGGCAACTGATGCTAAAAAAAATAAGCCCCCATACACCTCACCAAAATGACAGGAAAGTTGTTATTTTAGACGTTTTTCAAAATGGCCGCCGCCGTCATCTTAAAAAATTGATAAAGTTCTATTTCTTGAAGTGAATGGCCAAAAATTACAATTTTGGTGTCTATTCCCACTAATTTTGGTGTCAGAAAACCAATGGGATGGCATAATTAAAAAATAATTAATAACTAATTACCAAATAATTAAGAAAATAAGAAAATAATTAAGAAAATCAATGGGATGGCATAATTCATGATTTAGAGTCCCATTAACCTCAACATCTAAGACAAATATGATGTTGTTAAATCCACTGAGAAACTTTGGTATCCTAAACACGGTCACGGATCCTCTGAAACTTACTCAAATAATATAATATATAATTTAAAATGTAAACCAAGAATGTTGACTGATCAATTCCTTCTTTTTCAGGTTTGTTGCATCGAATTTGGCGTGAAGAATCATAAGCATGGAACGTAGAGGAGTTAGTGATGTGCCTGACCCAGGACCTGGATTAAAATGCATATAATGTCAACATCCCTGTATAGCTGATGATAGTACGGACAAGACATCTGATACAAAGTGGGAGAATCTAAGGAGCAAGTGTTTTCGGTGGAAGGAACTTGATAAATTTCAGCATGCCTATGCAGCAGTGGAGTGGGACAAGGGGCCTAAAGGCCTGCACATGCATAGTAAATGTTACACCCAGATCAGTAGTAATCGCTATATTCAGCAAGCACAGAATCGTAAACGGAAATCTGAACAGGAAGAAGTTCAAGCATCAACTTCAAGTCAATAACTCCCAGGAAATGTGCCTAAAAAGCTTCGTTCTAGTACTGGAGTGGTTCATGATAAGAATCTCTGTGTGTGGTGTATGAAAGGACCACAAAAAACCAATAATCCTGGCAAGTCCAAACTTTTGCTGCTGTCAACAGTAGACGCATGGAACCGGTTCAAGTTGCATACAGTTTGTCTGTCAGATGAGCCTATAAGAGAAAGATTGAATACCCTACTTGCATCTATCCCAGACAGTCGAACAGCGTTTGGATTGGAAATTCGTTATCATCGTGAATGTTGGCGCAATTATGTCAGCAACCCTCTGAAGGAGTCTTTTCCTGATGAAAAAACAGAGCATCTGCAACATGTTAATCTTCGAGAGGCCCAAAATATCTTCTTTCATCATGTCCGTCAAGATCATGAAATCCGTACACTGCAAGGTCTTGTAAAGGATTACAAAGGCATTACTTCAAATTATGGTTACTATTCCACAGCAAAGTCCAGTTTCGTGAAGGAAATTCTGATCAAGGAATTTGGAGATGACATAGCATTTCATGAACGAGGTCAGAAGAATGTGAGTGAACTGGTATATGATGCAAGAGCTGCAGGTTCATATCTTGAGGCTGCAATATCCTCTCTAGGTGTAAGTGACGATCAGCTGGTGAAGAATGTAGCTGCGTGACTCAGAGATCAGATCATCAAAACAAAAACTGTTCCTTGGCCTCCATACATACATGAGCTAGAAGAATATGAAGACCTGAATGATCTCCTATTGAAGCTCATCACTTGGTTAAAGCACCCCACAAAGTCTGAAGTCGATGACAAGCCCCAAGTCAGATCAATTGCATCTATTTTGACCAGCTACATCACTGGAAGACGTACTGCATTTGAGACAAACCTCGGTGTACTGCTACATGGTATGACAAAGAGCAGAGAAATGGTAGACATATTACATAAGGATGGCCTGGGAATCAGTTGCAATGATGTGCTTTTGCTTAGAGATTTCTGGGCAGTTACTGACCTGAAGCATTCAACTGAGTGTCCTTTTAAACTTTCTGAAGGAACACCGGCAATATGTATAGTCGACAACGATGACTTCAAAAGTGACACTTTGACTGGAAGTGGCCAATCACATCGTACAAATGTCATGTTTGGTCAGCCAGACCTACCTAAGCTAAATCTACCTACCCTAGATGATGATAGACCAGTTGCAAATAGCACCTTGCCTTCGTACCTCTCTGATAGCCTCAAAGAACTTGGGAGTCAGATGCAAAGAATTGAACCATACAAAACAGTCAAGCGTGGTGAACCACCCATCAGACCAAGGATAACGGATGAACAACATCTGGACACAGTTCCTCAAAGAATGAGAGGTGTCATCCATGCAATGGCCCGAGCTAAGGCAGACAGAACAAGTCCAAAGGAAGACCAGACTGTACCAGCCTTTCTCTGGCTTCCAGGCCACGCTATCACCAGAAACCCAGAAAAGTCAAGCGATTTATCATATGACTTATCCTGATCCACCAAGCAAGACCATTCTGTATGATGCCCTGCGCAAGCTTGCAAAGGCAATTGATGACAAGAAGATGCCATTTGCCATTATCGTCGGTGATCATCCTGTCTACGCATTATTGCTAGAATTGAAAAGTGAGAATCCAGAGATATTTGCTGACATATTGACATTCATGGGGCCCTTTCATATCCAGATGTCTTTCATCAATGCAATCTACAAAAGGTTCAAAGGCTCAGGCTTTTAACTCCGGCTTTTATGGAATAGGCAAGAAAACTATTGTTGACCGTGTAGAAAAATCATCAGAAGCTCGCAACCTCCTTAAAAGTTGTGGCACAATCATCCCAGTCACACAGGAAATCATCAATGACTTACAGAAATTTGTTATCCGGTACATCTATTGTGACACCAAACACAAGACCCTAGCAGAGGTGAGAGCAGCAAAGTGGTCAGTACTCAAGAAAAAGAAGATCATCAGACTGGTACCTGATTCTGACAGTCTACGACCACACTTAGAGCGCACCAATTACCTCACATATCTGCAGAAGAATTTCCAGCTTCAGAATCATCCATCACCAATTGGCCATGAATGGTACCTTGTAAATGGCTTATGCCTCCCAGTATGCTATACCCAACCTGCACTTCCATCATTCCTGGATCTTCTAAAAACTCCAAGTCATCCACAAATGGAGAGCAGCGATGGTGACAGCGGAAGTGATTCTGACAGTTGTGCATCATATTTGTCTTGCAGTGATAGTGCATCTTAATGCAGTAGGTCTCATGTTTTATTAATTTAGGATACCAAAGTTTCTCAGTGGATTTAACATCATATTTGTCTTAGATGTTGAGGTTAATGGGACTCTAAATCATGAATTATGCCATCCCATTGATTTTCTTAATTATTTTCTTATTTACTTAATTATTTGGTAATTATTTATTAATTATTTTTTAATTGTGCCATGCCATTGATCTTCTGACACCAAAATTAGTGGGAATAGACACCAAAATTGTCATTTTTGGCCAATCACTTCAAGAAATAGAACTTTATCAATTTTTTAAGATGACGGCGGTGGCCATTTTGAAAAACGTCTAAAATAACAACTTTCCCGTCATTTTGGTGAGGTGTATGGGGGCTTATTTTTTTTAGTATCAGTTGCCCTGGTTAAATTCACTGAGAAACTTTGGTATCCTAAACACGGTCACGGAAGCTCTGAAAATGACTCTACTAGATAGTGAGAAGAGAATTTCTTCAGATATATGGTCGATCTTTAATTAAATTATCATGAGTGAGAAGCACGATGGTCCTATTAAAACCACTATAAATTACAGGATTTCACTCCCTCCATAGGCCTCAAAATGCCCCTAAAAGTACTCAAACTTCTAAAATTTTCTTAGGGGCCTTACAGCGCCCCCCCAAACCCACCATCTGTAGGGGCTCGCTTCGCTCGCCCCCCACCCACCCATTTACAGAGGCCCCGCATAACCCCAGTGCCTAGGGCCCCATAACTTGTAAATCCGCCCTTGTTGATATCATCCGCTTTAACAATGGTAAGTAGTGGCAACAGTTTTAAGTACTTTCCCCAGCCGCATCTAATTATGGCTTTGGTGGCGGCCTGGCGGTAGTTTATTTTATTTTATTTTTAATGTGAATGAGGGAGACAAAAGGCAGAACTGCCTGTGGCGAGTGCCTCCCCCAGAGTTGAAAGAGTGGCAGCCAAAATCAATGGACGTTTGAGCCAAACTGCCTGGACACACAGAGTTTGAAGCAATTTAAGTCATAGGAAGAGGTAAACACTGATTCTGGGAGAGAGTTCCAGAGCTCAGCTGTTGAATAGAAGAAAAATTTGGTTTACAATATTTTACGCAGGAACACGGCAGAGTAGAAGATACAGCTTTTGGGAGGTTGTAGAGTATTTTACGCTCTTTCCATTTATATGTGTTCGATCCTCGTACGACCAGTAGATACTGAGCCTGTCAATTTCAAAGTTCGCTATATAACGTTTTTAGAAATACAGGAAAAGTTTGGAAAACATAAAAAAAACAAAAAAATCCAATGGGTTTCCACTAATAACATTGCAATGGCTTATGAAGGGATATTGAATAAACACATTTAAACACCTAATGGTATTTTCAGGATTTCGAGTTTTTTAAGCCTAAAAAGCGGCCGGTCCCCTTAATAGAAGAGTTTGATGATGATAAGACATGTACCGTACATAATTTTGTGTTTAGTATAAAAATAGATAGAAGAGGTTCAGCGATATGATCTGAAAGCTTTTGCGTAAGTGGCAAAGTCTTTTAATATGTTTATTTAATTGATCACCGTATTTGGCAAACATAGGATATCTGTCGTATGACATTCTAACATTACAAGGATACATATTCGTTAATATTAAACATGAGTTGTTTTATTAGGATTGGTTTGCAGTCTTATAATATGTGGTACATGAATCTATATACAAGTTGGGTTATGTTCTTTATTTAGAATCTTTGACTAAAGACGATTTTCCTTCGGGGTGTGGAAGTGGTCGCATTGGGGCGAATCGTCTTCCCTGGTGTTACCGGACATCCTGTTGTCACCGTGGCGACTCGGGCGTCCCTGGGGTCGCTACAGGTGCGGGTAATTCGGGCGTCGTTCCTCTAGGTGGAGTATTGTGTTTCTCTCTTGTCCTCCTTTTTCCTTGCTTCTTTATCTCTCTTGCTCCTTCCTTCTCTGTGTTTCTCTCTTCCATTGTTCAGTTGTTTTTCCGTTTTCTCGGCATTTCACTTCCCTCCCCTTCGTAATAGGCACGTCCCTGTGCCTCAAGGGTGAATGTAAGAGAATTTCCGTGGTGGCTATGGAGAGACAGAGAGTGTAGATAACTTCACCAGTTTATAGACCGTTGATCTGGTGTTCTCCCGGGGTCGATGGTGACAGTAAGGGAGGTTTTAACGTTATCCATAAGAGATGCTGTAACGGCTTCATGAACGTGGCGTATCCTGTAGAACTTGTTTTGGTCGGCTGATCATCTGACACGTTTGATGAAAGGTGTTGAACAATCCATGTTGGCGGCTGGAATCTGGAGGTGTTTGACAGAGGTTGTTGTGGTTGCGTTGGTGGCGGTCGGGCAAGTGATGATCTTACCTTTGACATGCGTGTCATGTGTGTCCACACGAAGCCTGTGTCTTTATGAGTAAACTGGTGAAGTGGTCTAGCTATATCTGCAAAGTTAGGGACAAAACGTCGGTAATAGGTGGCTAATCCGAGAAATGATTTTATCCCTTTTACTGTGGTGGGGGGTTGTTGATTTGGGATGGCTGATAATTTCTTGGGATCAGGTGATATACCTTTGTCTGATATAACGTGACCCAAAAAACCTACCGAGTTTCTGGCGATCTCGCATTTCGAAGGTTTGAGTTTTAACCCGGCGTCCCTGATACGTTGCAATACTTGACGGAGTCTGCGGAGATGTTCAGGCCAAGTACCTGAGTACACAATCACATCATCTAGGTATACGAGGCATGTTTCCCAAGTTAGTCCTTTCAATACGGACTCCTTTAGTCGAGAGAACATGGCTGGGCCATTACATAGTCCAAAAGGTAACACATTAAATTTGTATAGATGTCCTCCGCTGGTTGAGAAAGCTGTTTTTTGTTGATGTTCTGCTTTAATCGGCACCTGCCAGTATCCAGCTTGGAGATCCAGGGTGGTGAACCATTTGGATCCATGAAGGGAGTTTAGGAAATCATCTATCCGAGGTAATGGGGTTGCATCTTTAATAGTGGCGTCATTCAGGCGACGGTAAACTACGCAGAATCTTGTTGAGCCATCTTTTTTTTTTACTAAGACAACTGGTGAGGACCATGGACTGACGGAGGGAGTGGCGATTCCAGCGTCCAACATCTCTTGAACTTGTTGTTCCTCTTCCTGCCTTTGTACGGGGTTTTTCCGACGTGAAGGCTGATGAAGGAGGGGTCCAGTTGTGTGGATGGAGTGTTCTTCTAAGGTAGTTTGTCCTATCTCGGTGTGGATTTGGGCAAACACATCGCTAAATTCAAGCCATACTAAATGTTGAGCTTGTAGGGTAGTTAACACCTTACGAGCGGCCTATGCGGTTTATTTATGTGTACCGCACAGCGGGGTGTTTTTAGCCAAAATAGGGCTGTTTACGTGATCATTTTCATGCCTAAATAAGACCCAGAACGTAAAACAAGTACCTATCCCTGAAAGGGCATAAACAGAGCTTTCGAATGACACCATAACGATCCTTGTATGATGGATAGTTTTCTTGCAATAACCGTGCAACGCGAGTGCAAAAAGCAGGTAATTCGGTACTTTCAGTACATAATTGAGTATGTAGCGAGTGAGAGAGGGAGGAGGGAGCTGAGATTTGTGTCAGTAGGTTCGCCGCGGTGGTCTGGAGCAGTCATACGCTCGCTAGTCTCCTGCCACCACTTGTCTCTCTCTCTCAGCCACATTACGTGCTGAAATTGCCACTCGAGTTATGTCGAGCGCCGCCACATAGTCCAGCTTTATTTAACTCGACTTATGTTGCTCGCCGCTAATTAAGGGTTAAGGTGTCAGGAATGGTGGGTAGCACAAGAGGGGAGTTATGTTCAACATGTGTGGGGGCAATTTCGTCAGTTGTTTCTAAATCCCCAATGATGAGGCCTTTGGGTAGGGTTAACACCTTATCTGAAATATTTGCTATTAGTATTGAACTTTGGTGTGATGATATAATGGCTGGCTGAATCATGCAACGATCTTGACCAGTAGTGAGTTTGGTGGGGGTCAAGATCATGGTATCTTGTGGCATTTGGTGAATTGACACCCATTTTTGATGTTGAGGGGGAATTGAATTTTTGTTTTTGATGATAGCGGGGCTGATAATAGTGGGAGGAGGCAAGAAGATTGTAGGTTTTGATGTTTCATTTGTGGGAGGCTGAACAGAGATGGTTAATTTATATTTTCTTTTTTTTTGGAGAGGATTTTGTATCGGGCTGGTGTTTGAAACTTTGCATTGTAAGATTTAGTTTCGACGGAGGTCAGTTGGTGGATTCGCATTTATGTTGGCGAGTTTAGGTTCTTTTCCTCGTAAAGTGGGAAAAGGAGAGAGTACATCTTCGTGCTGATTGATTTGATTTGCTGGGAATTTATTAGACGTTTTTTTTTTTTTTTTTTTTTTAAAGTGATCAATCTTAGTCCACAGCTACCTGTGCTTGAAGCATCTGTAATAGGTCTAAACTTAAGTATCCGTCGTAATGTTGGCAGTCAGAATGGAACACTACGAAGGGGTGATAACAGTTAATTAATTGGCATGAGGTAGGGGGGTGGTCACATGAAGGGGTCTAGTTTCTCCTCTGATTTTTAAAGGAGTGGTTCCTGCACTGATTAGGTTTGAGGTTGCGGCTTTTAATACGCCAAATCTCTTGCGGTGCTTGACGTAAAAGGAGTTGAAAATACATGATCGGGATGCGCCTGTATCTATGAGTAACCTTACAGGAATGTCTTTGATTTTTGCAAGGTGGTATATTGGGGGTGGTCTATCACTAGCAGACTCCCCCGCCGAAGCCATCGTAGGTGGGGGAGGTTTTAAAAATCCTGGGGGTCTGTCTCTTCGTCCTCCAGGATTTCATCTTGCTCTTCTCCAATCAAGATGTGAGCTATGTTTTCAGTCTCTGTTGACTCTTCAGACTCTTCTTCTCCAAACTCTTCCTCGTTTGCGGATAGGTTGGCTTGGTCTGAATTTGGCAGAATCCCGAATATCATGAAGGGAGCACTTATTGTTACAGGCAGGGAAATCTAAAGGATTGATAATTACGAGAGTTTGGTTCTTACCTTTATAGTTGCTGTACGACTGGTTTCTTGGATACACCCATCTCAGCTGATTTGGGGTGAACTTCGGTCTGCTGGGTTGATATTAACCCGGGTGATAGGTTGGTTTAGTTGGTGTAGCTGAGTGTCGGTTGCTTCCTGTTGCATCTAAATCGCCTTCGTACTTAATGTCCTTCATTCGGGCATGGGGGACGAAAATACTCAATAATGGCTTAATTGCATCAATTATCATGGGCCTAAACTGGTCCCAGGTGAGTGCGGGGGTTACCTGCGAGGCAACGAGAGAAACGGCTTTTCCCAAGTGCGTTAAAAGGACGTCTATCTTTTCGCAGTCCGTGTTGTATGCCAAGTCCAATACTGGCTTCACTATGTCCAAAAGGTAACACATTAAATTTATATAGATGTCCTCCGCTGATTAAGAAAGCTGTTTTTTGTTGATGTTCTGCTTTAATCGGCACCTGCCAGTATCCAGCTTGGAGATCCAGGGTGGTGAACCATTTGGATCCGTGAAGGGAGTTTAGGGAATCATCTATCCGAGGTAATGGGGTTGCATCTTTAATAGTGGCGTCATTCAGGCGACGGTAATCTACTCAGAATCTTGTTGAGCCACCCTTTTTTTTTTACTAAGACAACTGGTGAGGACCATGGACTGACGGAGGGAGTGGCGATTCCGGCGTCCAACATCATCTCTTGAACTTGTTGTTCCTCTTCCTGCCTTTGTACAGGGTTTTTCCGACGTGAAGGCTGACGAAGGGGGGGTCCAGTTGTGTGGATGGAGTGTTTTTCTAAGGTAGTTTGTCCTATCTCGGTGTGGATTTGGGCAAACACATCGCTAAATTCATGCAATACTAAAAGTTGAGCTTCTAGGGTAGTTAAGGTGTCGGGAATGGTGGGTAGCACAAGAGGGGATGCATGAAGGGTCTTGTCTTAGCTAGTTTGTTGACACAGAGGGGGAGAAGGGGGTTTTTAACTGGCGTTGCCTGACCCAGGACATGTATTAATTATTTTCTATAGAAAGGGGCACTACTATGATAATTAAGAAATATGTAGGTCACTTGTCTTATACTTCTGGAACATTTATTAGTGGTTATCTTAAGGATAGTACATAGAGAACATATAATTGATATCATAGTACTAGCTTGTTGGTGAGGGGGTGAATATGGCAGTCTTGTGGGTCAAGGGGGTAGCAACTCGCTAGGCTCGCACGCGTGTAGTTTTTAGACTGCGCTGGTAGTTCTTACATTATTCTAACGCTTATTTACGGGCGTTACCACCTCTACAGTACTTAGTTTAGATTTATTTAGGATAGTTACTACTGAGGTTCTTACTTAGGTAAAACTTCATGCATACTAAGTTTTTTAAGGTTATTCGAGGCTTATTCTTAGTGACTGAATGGGTTGGCAATTCTGGTGGTCAATATCTTATCTGGGGGATTTGTAGAAGGCAAAAAGTTTGTTGGCTTACAACTCTGAAAGAAGTATATGTGGTCTGTTTGATTTGAAATAGAAAATTATAGTTGTCTATAGAAGGCATGTACATAGCTGTTCATATAAGGCAGAAAGCATCTCTTTGAGATGGTTTTTATCAGACTCTCGTAATGTACGAGATCTGTGTATATGGTTTTAATTCTATTACACTTGGCTTACTTATCTAGTTCATTTTTAGACATGTTACTTGCATATTACTTATACTCTTATCTATCTATCTATCTATCTATATGCTCAGGCCCAATCCCCATTTTGGGGGTAGCCGACTCAAGACAGAGCAAGAACAGGGAAAACACAAAAACAACATAAAACAAAAAATAAACACTGATAAAAAACACAAACTCACACACATCTAGGTCACCCAGGAGAAGACCCAGAGACCAGGGTTACCAAGGTCGCTCCAGCACTCCCCCGGCCCCTGACCACCCGGAGAGGTTCCGATCTCGGCAGGCAGACATGCAGCGGAGCCAAAGCCACAAGCCCTCCCACCACACTTCCAGGCACACCCTTCATATTAATCGTCTCCCCGGGCCAGGCGCCTGATGGACTATTATCTAGTCGAACTTGCGCCCGACCCCTTACTCCAAATGACCACGTGTTCACTCAACTATTCACAAGCATTCTCCATTCACTCCTGTCCACCACCACTTCCCCTGCCTGATCTATAGTCATTGCTCTATCATCCAAAGCCTTTCTTACACAGTCTCTCCATCTCAATGGGGGTCTTCCTGCCCTTCAATCTCCTTGTACCTGACTCACATATTATCTTTGTAAGCCTTTCATCTCCCATTCGTTCAACATGACCATACCAGCTCAGCACCCTTCTGTCCACTCTGGCTGACAAATGTTCCTGCTGCCCCACTCTCCTACGTATCTCTTCATTCCTCAATCTGTCTCTACGAGTAACTCCACACATACTCCTCAAGCAGCTCATCTCCATCACATCCAGCCCTCTTTTCTCCTTTTTCTTCAGAGCCCATGTCTCAGCCCCATACATCACTGTTGGCACAACAATTCCTTGATACAGTGCACTTTTTACTTTCACTCCGAGATTTCTCGTCTTCCACATACTTCCCATTGCTCCGAAAACCTTCCTTCCTTCACACACTCTCTGTTTTACCTCCACTTCCATACCTCCACTCCTGCTTCTCGTTCCTCCTAGATATTTAAAACACTCTACTTGTTCCAATATTTCCCCATCCAGCCTCACATCTAGATTCACCCTATGCTCTCCCCTATTACACACCATTACTTTACTTTTATTGACGTTCACCTTCAGTTTCCTCCTTCCACAAACCACACCAAACTCTTTGACTACCCGCTGCAGTTTCTCATCAGAATCCGCCACCAATGCTGTGTCATCAGCGAACAGCAACTGATTCAACTCCCAATCTCTACCATTCTTTCCTACTAAACCCAATCCTCTTCCCATAGTTCTCCTTTTCACCTCCCTCACCACACCATCCATAAACATATTAAACAGCCATGGTGACATTACACAACCCTGTCGCAAACCTACCTTTACTTCAAACCATTCACTCAACTCACCATTTCCTACTCTCACACATGCTCTGCTCCCTTCATAAAAACTCTTAACTGCTTCTAACAAATTTCCTCCTATTTCATAAATCCTTAACACCTTCCACATTGCTTCACGGTCCACACGATCATACGCTTTTTCCAAGTCCATAAAAGCCCAAAATATCTCCTTATGCTTCTCTAAATACTTCTCGCATAACTGTCTTACTGCAAACATCTGATCCACGCACCCTCTTCCCCTCCTAAAACCGCACTGTTCTTCTCCTATTGCAACTTCTGTACACTTTATTATCCTCTCTATCAACACCCTGCCATACAGCTTTCCAACCACTGACAATATACTCTTATACTCATTGTTTTTCTTCTTTTTAATGTTTTACTGTTTCCTTAATATTAATTACATACTGTATATATACATTCTTAACAAAGTCATATTTAAAATGGTTGTGAGAACAGTACTTTCTTGGTGGTAGTACTGGTTCTCTTCAGGCAAGTTGTTTTTCCTATCGTGATGGGGTTAGCTTGTTCCAACTTGGCGAGTCGGCCACTTCTCTTCTCTTTCCTGGCGGTTGGTCTTGACATCGCTGTCTGGGGTGGGGTCGCGGCATTCCTCTACGTTGGTTTCTTTTCTCCCGTTTTTCCTTTCTTGTTGTCTGTTTTCTTCTTCTCCTCCTTCTCTTCTGGTTTTCTTTTCTTCTGTATTTTAATATACGGTGCTGGGATTGGAGGGGTTAAGAAGCATTTAAAGACCTACTGTATTATGTTTCAAAGGTGTTACGACCTGGAGAATGGTGTAGTGACAGATGATTATAAAGTTTATTAGTTATAATTATTGCATTAATAACTGTAAATTATGTTGTAAATATGTTAATTTGGTTTTATTTATTTTTTTGTGTTCGAGCGCTTGCGATTTCATATTGAAGAATGAGCGCTCTTTTAACCTTTAATAGGCAAAGTTATGGTATTTGAAATGTCCCTCCAGGCGAAGGTATTTTGGTTCATTTCTGACGAAAATCGTCTTATTTACCATATATATCATTATTATTTATCCATATGCACCTATTTTACTTATAATATGAAGATATGAACATTGAAAAACAATAAAACAAGTGGTAACAGCAATTTACTGGTGAAAATCGTATATTTTATCCCCGCGGTCGTAATCTGACCCGGACTGGCGAGAGAGACACACCCTCCCTCTCTCATGTCTTGCATGGTACTGAGAGACTAGTGGAGCTCTGAGACTGGTTGGAGGGTTGAAAAAGACTCCCCCATCCTCCCTCCTCTCTCCCAGCCGTCCTCGTACGAAAATACTCGATGAATATCGGGAATTATAGGGAAAATACCGAATAATTGAGGAGGGAGGGGGGGGTGGACACATGTGGAGAAGTGATAGGAGTATGTAGGGCAATATCTCACTTAATCACATATTACTGTGTTTTTAGTGCCGGTGGGGTGTTTTTGAAAGTTTTTTTTTATGCCTTGACTCTTAAGAGCCCTGGCGCCTTTCTCGGGTATTAGTAAAATTAATATAATTATTATTATTATTAAACCCCGACAGCGTCACTTGCTCGCCCCACAGAGACGAGCAACGAGACAACAACACACTCGTTCCTATCTGACCGAGAACCCAAAGGTGTCAATAGGCTACAGCCCCATTCCTTACGTCAACTTGATCAATAATAATTAATTACGTAGCCAACAATCACAACAAAAGCAAAAACACAATTCTTACCCAGTAAAACTAAAGTATTGTTGTTCTCCCTTTTCCCATGCTAACATACAGTAGCTACGCTTAATAAACTATCTGTAATGCACCGATACGTCAAAAAGTACTTCAACATGAAACCAAAAATTCAGCTTAAATTTTCACTCGTTCCTCGGTCCAATCTCATACCACATACTGTATACATACACACTCAGTTATCTCATACCACATACTGTATACATACACACTCAGTTATCTCATACCACATACTGTATACATACACACTCAGTTATCTCATACCACATACTGTATACATACACACTCAGTTATCTCATACCACATACTGTATACATACACACTCAGTTATCTCATACCACATACTGTATACATACACACTCAGTTATCTTAAAAATACTAAATTAATCATGCCCAATAATAATAACGTACACTGTATATTGCACACCAATCCATAATATTCTATGTTTTTGTGATTATAACTTTTGTATATATTCTGGTATTTATGTATGTTTATGTACATACAGTATACTCACACACGAGTATATACGTGTGTATATGTATGTGTAGATATATATATATATATATATATATATATATATATATATATATATATATATATATATATATATATATATATATATATTATATATATATATATATATATATATATATATATATATATATATATATATATATACAGTTATATATATACACAGATATATGTATGTGGGGGTGTAGGCTATGGTTGTGCGTGCGTACAGTATATGTATACGTATATATATGTGGATACGTGTATATGTATGTGTATATGTATGCATATACAGTATGTATACAAATGCATATGCTGCATATATTGATCTACTGCATATATTATTATGCCTAGATGTATGCACTGTGTGTGTATGTACATGCAGTGTATGTGTATGTATTGGTGCGTACATCCATTGTAGGCTACTCTGCAAGCATGCATCATGGTTGCATTTATGTAGTATTTATTCAGCCTACAATAATGCAGTCAAATATAAGTCAGCACAACTGTATGTATTTATGACATGTATATCTTCAGCTTCTGGTTGTAATTCTAAATAATCCGCATAGTAATTATTATATTTATTTACATAGTGACTAGGCAAACAGTAAACATAGTCAGTACATATGGGTCCAGTCAGTAAATCAACTCAATAACATTCAATAAGCCCTTTTAAAATGTGCAAGTATTATCTCAATCTGCAAACCTAGTAGGCTACATTATGTGCACTGGTCAAATAATTAGCTATTATGCAATCTATTATCTCAACTCGGATATCATCTGCTAACCTAGTACATAATATTGAACTCGTCAAATAGCTCTTATGCAACCTCTTGCTTTGGACCTAACTATAAGATAATATAAGTTAGAGTTAAGCTACAAACTGTACATTTCAGGCAACGGCTGCAATGATCGATACACCGTTTATTATTATTTATATTATTATTATTATTATAATTAATTCATATATATATACTGTATATACTGTATATATATATATTGTATATATATATATATATATATATATATATATATATATACAGTATATATATATACTGTTTATATAGCTATCATTCCATCTATTCATCTATTTCATCAACTAAAGAATGGATGAATCTCTCTCTCTCTCTGTCTCTGGTGCGGGTGGTAAGAGCAGGGCGTTAGGGACGGAGAATATTGATGACGTTCCCTGCACCAGCCCCAATGACGTCAGTAATGACGTCAGTGCTTGGCCCACCCCCTTCCGATCCTTACCCTAGTGTGTACCCCTCCACCCTACCCCACCCTCCCTCTCTCTCTCTCTCTCTCTCTCTCTCTCTCTCTCTCTCTCTCTCTCTCTCTCTCTCTCTCTCTCTCAATTTATTTTGTGTATATACATCTATCTCTATCTACATATTTATATATCTATCTGTAGATGCATCTATCTATTTATATATATATATATATATATATATATATATATATATATATATATATATATATATATATATATATATATATATATATACTGTATATATATATATATAATATATACAGTATATATCAAGTATATCTCACATATACACGTGAGCTAATAATTGTTTAAATAATCCCAGTAGAGAGTGTTAAGTGAGATGGTTAACTTGTTAATTGCTGGAGGCCCTTTTGAACCAATTCAAGAGTGAAACGATATTCTCAATCTTTCTTCTTTTCAACAGCTGACATGTGGAACTCTCTCCCTGAATCCATCTTTCCCTCATCCTATGATTTAAATGATTTCAAACTCCGTGTGTCCAGGCATTTTAGATCGTATATTCCTTGCTTTTGGCACTGTCACTCTTTCAACTCTGGAGGAGGCACTCGTCACAGGTAGGTTTACATTTTGTCTCCCTCATCCACATAGAAAACAGAAAAATATGTAATCACTTCTGTGAGTGAGTGTCTGTTTTTGCAAATCATCATGATGACAACTAAATGGACTGTACCTATTATTATGTTCCTTCCAACAACCAACCATACTCCTAAAATCGATTAATGAAATTTACAAACACATGTGGCAGTCCGTGGACTCGAACCCAGGATGCTCATACCGAAAATCAACACCTTATACATCGCACCACGAAGACAGTTAAAGGTTGGTGGACACTGCCTACGATTTATTATGCAACTTCGAATCCTGCATACCTATCTAAGCATGTACACACATCCCAACTGCAACTCACGTAGGCTATGCATATGCGAATGGAAAGAGCAATTAATGGGGCCTTAACCACTTAGGGAAGTCCTCTCGATAAATTACTCCTGAACCAATATCAATTATTATGTTCCTTCCAACAACCAACCATACTCCTAAAATCGATTAATGAAATTTACAAACACATGTGGCAGTCCGTGGACTCGAACCGAGGATGCTCATACCGAAAATCAACACCTTATACATCGCACCACGAAGACAGTTAAAGGTTGGTGGACACTGCCTACGATTTATTATGCAACTTCGAATCCTGCATATCAATCTAAGCATGTACACACATCCCGGCTATGCATATGTGAATGGAAAGAACAATTAATGGGGCCTTAACCACTTAGGGAAGTCCTCTCGATAAATTACTCCTGAACCAATATCAATTATTATGTTCCTTCCAACAACCAACCATACTCCTAAAATCGATTAATGAAATTTACAAACACATGTGGCAGTCCGTGGACTCGAACCCAGGATGCTCACACCGAAAATCAACACCTTATACATCGCACCACGAAGACAGTTAAAGGTTGGTGGACACTGCCTACGATTTATTATGCAACTTCGAATCCTGCATATCAATCTAAGCATGTACACACATCCCAACTGCAACTCACGTAGTTATTTGGTATTAACATAGATTCCGTTTAGTTTTGATTTAACAGTGGATAAAGCCCCAGCCCTCCACTCCAATTTTGTTGAACCCCCAAAACATAATCATGTGAACTGTTTGCTTTATGTATCCAATATACAATGTACTTTATCTTGCTCAGTCACTGATTTCATTAAATATATCGGATATTATTGCATGAATCCAATGTACGGTTTTAATCCTGACCCTCGTATGGCATTATTTCCAAAATGGAGCCTGCATGGACTAGGGGTAGCGTTTACAGCTTTAACACGGGGTCGATCTCTGCTGGGATCTAAGGTTATAACACTCGCTCTCATCACCTTCCAACCACTCACTATTATAATGGGCTCGTTAATTACCCTTTTCATACCCAGATACAGATCCCCACAAGCTAACTAAACGTATGTTAAAGATCTGAGTTGTACTGAAGTATATCGACAGATTTAGCCAGGTTGGCAGCCGCAGCCTCATCGGACGTAAACGTAATATAACTATGTCTGGTAAACATAGTTAATGGGATGACCTCTTTCTTTTTACCCAGCCCAAGGGAACTGAAATATTGTTGCGTGTCTGCGTGCATGTGTGTGCGTATATATATATGTAGTAAAACTCGCTAGGAAAATTGAAACATATATATATATATATATATATATATATATATATATATATATATATATATATATATATATATACTGCATATGCATATATATACTGTATATAATATATATAGATACTATATATTTTATATATATATATATATATATATATATACAGTATATATATATATATATATATATATATATATATATATATATACAGTATATATATATATATATATATATATATATATATATTTTCTTTAATACATACGAGGTTGAAAGAAATGGCAATTTCTGCGTTGGAAATTTTATTATTCAAAGTTTCCAGGTCTCTGATGAGTTTTCGCTGGGTGGCAGGAAGTAGATGAAGGAGATGAGCAAAATTCATGGTGGTACAGGGTTACATTAAAGTACATGATGATACAGGATATACGACGCGTTTCACTGGACAACCAGCATTATCAAGTAAGGAAGGAATGATATAAAAGGTAAACAGGAAGGGTATATATAGAGGGTGGAGGATCAGAGGAGGCGGAAAACAGGGGGCAAAAGTCTGCTATTGGTGGAAGGGAAAACTAGGAGAGAAAAAGGGGGTAACCGCTTCACGCATGCGCACTGGATGCGGGATGGTGGTCGATAGGTGGGGTCGAAGCTGATTGGCTGCGTGTCGAGGGGCGTGGCCTAAGTTGTGTGGCGCCTGCAGAAGACGAAGCTGAAGGAGGTAGCGCGGGGGGCTGCGTCAAGGGCACCGGGGGGCGAGGAGGGGTGTTAGGTCCTGTAGGGTAGTGCCTTTTGGCAGAAGGAAGGATCTGAAGGTCCAGAGTTTGGTTGTTGATGTTAATGGGTGTCCACACATAATGGGTGTCCACACCCCTTGACATGATTCTACGTCGAATTTATCATTGCCCTGATACTCCTACACTGGACATCCCGGAGAAGGCCCTGAAAACACTACTGGAGCTATGTACCAAGGAGGCCCCCTTCCTTTGCCCCCGGGGCAACATGTACAAGCAGATAGACGGTGTGGCGATGGGCAGCCCCCTAGGAGTTCTTTTTGCGAACTTTTTCATGGGTACCATCGAGGAAGAGCTCCTGGCTGCCCAACGACCCGCCGTCTACTGTAGATACGTGGATGACATCTTCGTGCAAATCAAGGACCTCCACGAACTACAGGAACTCCAGCGTCGCTTCATGACCTCCTCCGGACTTAACTTCACCTTTGAAAAATCTAACAATGGACAACTCCCCTTCCTCGACATCCTCGTAGCTCTGAACGACCATGGGTTCAAAACCACCGTCTACATTAAACCAACTAACACAGGACAATGCCTCAACGGTGATAGTGAATGCCCCCGCCGTTATCTTCTATCCTCCATCTCCGCCTATGTTAGGAGAGCCCTCACGCACTGCTCTACCTGGGCCGACACCCACCAGGAACTAGAAAGACTATCCCAAGTTTTAGTAAATAACGGATACTCCAACTCCGACATCTCCAGCACCATCAACCACCATCTTGAAAAATGGTACACCCAAAGCCCTCCCAACATTGACCCCCCCAATGAAATTAAGATCTTCTACCGCAATTACATG
This sequence comes from Paralithodes platypus, assembly GCA_032716605.1. NCBI lineage: Eukaryota > Metazoa > Arthropoda > Malacostraca > Decapoda > Lithodidae > Paralithodes > Paralithodes platypus. The sequence continues at coordinate 20,100,695 of CM064495.1, forward strand.
TCCTCTGAACACAAAAATGACGAGGCCGTCTTAAAAGAAATAATCTCCAAGCATGTCCACCCAACCAACCCGGAAAACAAAATCAAATTAATAATTTATTACAAATCCCCCAAGACCTCCAACCTCGTTCTCCGCAACAAACCAGCCTCCACCAAGATAAAGAGCCCGATGACCGACGATCACGTCATTTACCAACATACCTGTAATTATGAGGACTGTGGACCTCATTCCTATATTGGTATGACGCAGACTCGTCTTTCACGTCGGTTAACTCTTCACCTTCAGGCTGGAGCCATCAAAGACCACTATCTCACCCCTAACCACCCTCACCTCACACGCAACGAGTTAGAGAAACACACCACCATACTCGATAAAGAAAGTGACCCAAGGAGATTACCTATACTCGAAGCTTTATATATCCAAGCCTTACATCCCAACATCAACAACCAAACTCTGGACCTTCAGATCCTTCCTTCTGCCAAAAGGCACTACCCTACAGGACCTAACACCCCTCCTCGCCCCCCGGTGCCCTTGACGCAGCCCCCCGCGCTACCTCCTTCAGCTTCGTCTTCTGCAGGCGCCACACAACTTAGGCCACGCCCCTCGACACGCAGCCAATCAGCTTCGACCCCACCTATCGACCACCATCCCGCATCCAGTGCGCATGCGTGAAGCGGTTACCCCCTTTTTCTCTCCTAGTTTTCCCTTCCACCAATAGCAGACTTTTGCCCCCTGTTTTCCGCCTCCTCTGATCCTCCACCCTCTATATATACCCTTCCTGTTTACCTTTTATATCATTCCTTCCTTACTTGATAATGCTGGTTGTCCAGTGAAACGCGTCGTATATCCTGTATCATCATGTACTTTAATGTAACCCTGTACCACCATGAATTTTGCTCATCTCCTTCATCTACTTCCTGCCACCCAGCGAAAACTCATCAGAGACCTGGAAACTTTGAATAATAAAATTTCCAACGCAGAAATTGCCATTTCTTTCAACCTCGTATGTATTAAAGAAAATTTATTACCTGGCTTTACCAACATATATATATATATATATATATATATATATATATATATATATATATATATATACTGTATATACATGTATACAGTATATACAGTATTTATATGAAGTAAAACTCGCTAGGAAAATTGAAAGAATGGAACACCAAGCTTTCGTCTATTCTCTCAAAATATCTTCAGAGGATTACAGCTGAATATGTCTTGAGAGAATAGACGAAAGCTTGGTGTTCCATTGTTTCAATTTTCCTAGCGAGTTTTACTACATAATTTGAACATGTATTTGTGATTTAACCTCCATATTTATATATATATACAGTATATATGTGTGTATGTGTGTGTGTGTGTGTGTGTGTTGTTACAATTAATATGCCGGGAATGGAAGAATGGATTTTAATGAAATTATAATTAAGCAAGTACACATATTTGGTACTCTAATACTGTATGTCAATAAATGTATGTTACAAATCAATGACGCCCTTGCTCCCTGGTCTTTCTTGTGGGACCCAATTCACACATGACCTTGATTTTAGTCTACGGTGTATTCACGATAAGTAAAGTATTATTCCTGGTTACTAACTCAATCAACACGCAACATTTTTGGAGATGATTGTAAAATCCCAATAAGAGATTGGGGATTCTTTAAACATTTGATAATAATATGACTTCTTGCCATAATCATTATCAAGGAATGCCACAGCAATTAGTAAGTAAATGTTGTGGGTTAAGCCTTTAATTACTTTAGAAACATCAGAAATCATGCCAAAACTGTATTAAACCTAACTAAATCAAACTTTCTCCACAAGCAGGCAAATAAACTTCTAAATAATCCAAATGATAACAAAATATTTTGGTCTACTCTTAACTCATTCAAATCCAACTTCACAACTGCTTCATCCATTCCACCATTAAAATCTCCGACTGGCAATCTTGTAAGTGACCCACGAGGTAAAGCTAACCTTCTTGCGGATATTTTCTCCACCAACTCAACCTTAGATGAAATAAATCAAGATGTCTCTGTACTTAATTTTAATTCGCCTGAAATTCCCTCACTTAAGATCCACACCAGACATGTCAAAACTATTTTGCAGAATCTCTCAGTAGATAAGGCTCCTGGTCCAGATGAAATTCCTCCAATAGTACTTAAGAATTGCTCCTTGGTGCTCGCTCCTGTATTGGCAAATTTTTTCCGTCTATGTACTCATACCTCATGCTTCCCAGTACCCTGGAAAGAAGCAAACATCCATCCAGTTCCTAAAAAAGGTGCCTCTTCAGATCCATCAAACTACAGACCAATAGCTATAACTTCCACTCTTGGTAAAGTCTTTGAAATTATATTAAATAATCACATAATTAAGCATCTTGAGAATAATAAATTAATCAGTGATAGGCAATATGGTTTTAGACGATGTCGATCAACTGCAGACATTCTTTGCCTTCTTACGCATCAAATCAACCAAGCTACAGACCAACATGGTGAAACACATACAATAGCACTGGATATATCAAAGGCATTTGATAGAGTCTGGCATCAATCCTTATTGTCGAAGATGTCACACTACGGCCTTGCATCATTAGTTCCACTAATTTCTTCTTATCTTCATAACAGAAAAATATGTGTAATGGTAGATGGCCTTTATTCTCAATTTCACTCAATAAATACTGGTGTTCCCCAGGGATCAGTTTTGGCCCCAATTCTGTTCCTCATTCATATCAATGATCTCATATCTACCACTCATAATCCAATACATTCCTACGCAGATGACTCAACACTCCACAGTTCCTTCACATTTACCAATTCTTTCACCCAACCCGATCTTATAAATTCAAAAATAAGCACTGCAATTTCTCTGAACCAGGACCTTTCTAGAATTGAAGAATGGGGACAAAAGAATCTAGTTTCCTTTAATGCACAGAAAACCAAGTACATTCAATTTTCTAACCGACAGAATCTCACTGACTCCCATATATTTTTTAATGATGTAAATATTCCCACTTCCCATAGTATTGACATTCTCGGTGTAACATTAACTACTAACTTGAGCTGGACACATTATGTTAGAAGCATTGCTAAGAATGCCTCTAAAAAACTGGGACTCCTGTACAGAGTTCGAGAATTCTTCACTGACGAGCAGTTGGCCGTAATATATAAAAGTCATGTGCGTTCTCAGATGGATTACTGTTCACCTCTGTGGAGTGGAAGTGGAGTGGTTTGCATTGAGGCAGTTGGACAAAATTCAAAATAAAGCTATTAGATTAATCAATAACCCTGCAATCACACAGGACCTTCCTACATTATCCATACGAAGAAACGTTGCATCCCTTGCATTATTCTACAGATATTTTCACAGCAATTGTTCCGAGGAACTTGCTTCAATTGTGCCGCCTCTCCACATCTTTCCCCGTAGAACTAGGGCAGCTGAGAGCGCCCATGAATTTGCACTTTCTCCTCCACAATGCAGAACTTCTGCTTATCAAAATTCATTTATCCCTAGAACTACTACTCTTTGGAATTCACTTCCCTCGAATTGCTTTCCACAAACTTACAATCTACAAATGTTTAAATCCAGTTGTTACAAACATTTTATGAATGGAGGATGCCTTTAGGCACATGGACTTTTTGTTTTATCTGTGTTTTTCCTTCCTCCGTTCATTGTCTCTTAAAAAAAAAAAAAAAAAAAAAAAAAATTAACATATCTAATTAGTGATGTCAATCAATGCTTTACGTGTTGGTATATACTGTATGTCTCAATGTTGATTTGGCAGCTACCTCGCGAGATTTCTAAAGATAGATATACATTCTTGGCCAATAGTCTTATATGGTCCTTGAAATGTAACTGTTTAGTATTAGATCATTGTCTTGCCCACCACATCCCATGTTACAAAATACAAATGCACACAAGCCTAACCCCTTTAGTGTTATGACGCCTTTCTTATTATATCTTTGCTAGCAGCAAGCGATATTAATGTGTTTGGGAGGGATCTACGGGAATTAAAGAGTAATTACTACAATTTATATCCAATTTAATACTTAGAAGCCTTTCCTAAGCTGAACAAAATCGTCTAATTATAGCCAGTCTGTAGCACAGAAGCACAGTTTTTCAGTACAACAGGAGGAACACCATCCAGTCCGTACGCATTCTTAGTATTAAGCCCAGAGAGGGTAGAAAGTACACCTTTGGAAGATAGGATATTAAGCAACAGTAGGAGAGAGGGGGTGGAGAGGAAGGAATAGCACCAAAATCATTCAAAGTGGAGTTTTTAGCGAAAGTTTGGGTGAAGAGTGCAAATCCATTATAAAATGTGAATATTGGAAATTTCTCAGTGAATTGTATTGTTTTTTCTCCAATCGATAACATAGCTATAATAGTATCCCTGCTAAATCAGTTTGTTGTTTATATTATTATTATTATTATTATTATTAGTGATAGGCTATTATTGTTATGGTGGGATTAACAAATAAATATGAGCACCACGAGTTCAACCAAATTCGACAAATTAGCGAGCTGGATTAAAAGATGCACAACATGATCTCCAGTGCGAACGTAAAGATACCAGCCTCATCCAGGTAGCTATGACTGCACCTCTGCCGCAAGCTGATTGGTCGGCTATCACTATCCTGCAAATCCTCTCCACCATTCCAGCAGTGCGCACCAGCAGACTAGTTGTTGCTCGAGCAGTTTCAATATGAAGATATATTAATAACCAGCAACTTCCCGTTATGAAACTTCACCAGGAGCTGCCATTCCGGGATGTTACTATGGAATAATTATTGTAAACACAAGCATTAATTTTAGAGCGAGAAGGGGGAAAGAAAAACTGGAATCCTAAAATCCCTTGCGACTTGGGAACTGCCAGCAAATCAGAGCACAGTTCCGCGGAGGGTGCCAGGTATAAAAGCTTGAGCCAACCAACTTTCCCGTCTGCTTCAAGACAGCGACCATTATCCTCATTCCCAAGAAAAACCAAGACAAGACTAATCCACTAAACTACAGACCCATTAGTCTACTTGAGACTCTTGGGAAGACTCTAGAACGTATCATAAACCACCGACTCAGACTATTTCTCGAAGACGAAGGACTCCTCACGAACATGCAATTTGGTTTTAGACAACACAGATCGACACAAGAAGCACTAAACATTATCACAAACTACCTTCACATAAACAAACAGTCCAGACGAAAAAACAAGACAGCCTTAATTACAAAGGACATAAAACGAGCTTTTGACACAGTGTGGCACGAAGGCTTGAAGTACAAAATCTGCGAAAATTTCAACTTCCCATTAATTACACAGAAACTTCTCTGCAACTTTTTGGATAATAGAACAGCCAAAATTAAGTTTTCTAATCTTTATTCAGATTCATTTGCACTAAACGCAGGCGTACCTCAGGGCTCAGTGCTCGCTCCTACCCTCTACATCCTATACACAAATGACTTTCCCAACCCCACTCACAATGACTCTCTCACAGTAATGTACGCAGACGACGTGACGCAAATAATAAGAGCAGACACAATAGACGCATTGACAAACAGAGCTCAAAGAGAACTTGACAAAGTAGCACAATGGGAGCAAAATGGCGGATTCAGGCTCATCCTCAAAAATCACACGTCACATACTTTGCCAAAGGACATCCCCGCCCAAGACCCTTATTCCTGAACTCCCGAGCACCTGTCCCTAACCGCACACAAATAAATGTCTCTCCCACAAACAAAGTACTCGGCCTCACATTCGACAAAAACATCCGATTTCACAAACAAGCACAAACTTCCATTGCCATCGCATCTAAATCCCTACAAACCATCTATCGATTCAGAAATGCCTCAATAAAAGCAAGCTTCACTTATACAAAGCACTTATAAGACCTCTTTTGTGCTACGTCCCACTCAGCATTTCACTTTCGGCCCCTACCAACCAACTAAAATATCAAAGAATACAAAATAAAGCACTGAGGTGGATGTTCGGGACTCAGTGGTATGAGTTCCAGACGGCACAACATCTTCACAATCTAGCCCACATCCCCCCTCTAAATACTTATTGGCAGCAATTAGCAGAAAAACAAATTATAAAACTTGAGACCTTTCATGATAACTTCATCCAAATTTTCAACAGAATTTTATATCCCCCCCGCCCCTTGTCAAACCTCCTTCACCCCAACAACAGAGAGGCACCCATTCCAAAATTCACTTAAATTCAGGATTGGTAGAGGAGGTGGGTTATGCCGGCTCGTCCACAGTCCAACCTCCCTACCACTCTTGACCTAGATTCCTAGCTTAACTTCCCATTAAAATGTATAACTTCACAGACAAAGTACAAGACAACAACCTTTTAACGTAACTTCTATAATAAGAACAGTACAGCCTTCTTACAGGTTCTGCCACTGACAGACTTTCCCAGCAGTACCCCTTTTGACTCAATGCCACCCAAAATTACCTCCCCCTTTTATACCATTTTCGAATTACTACCACCCAAAAATACCACCCCAAAACATGCAAGCACTTTCGATTTTATACCACCCAAAATTAACTTGCTCCCCATCCCTTGCCCCCTTCTTGGCAAGCCATCCTGAATCTCATTAAAGTAACTTCTCCAACTAAATCAACTCAACCCCAGCTCAATTATTCAACTCACGCACGTTGGGTCAAGCCCCGACACCCTATTTCTCCCACTATTATCACTGTCTCTCCTACTTAACCAATAAAAACTTCCCTTCTTTCACCCTCACCCACCTTTTCTATATTCATTCATTCATTCATTCACTCGATCAATAAAACTATACTGACACACCTCCCAGAATCTTCAATTTCAAAATTAAGAGATATGTTTAATGCTTCACTCTCCGCAGGCTACTTTCCAGACACATTACAAAAATCAACCATCAAATTGATCCCAAAACCAGGAAAAACACCCCAGAACCCAAACAACTACCGCCCAATCTCGCTCCTTGAAGTTCCCGGCAAAATCTTTGAGAGAGTTATAAACACAAGATTAAGAACTCATCTTGAAATAAACGACAAACATGACAATAATCAATACGGTTTCAGACAACACAGAGGCACCACACACGCACTTGCCGTAATAACAGAACAAATTGCCTTAAGCAAAGCAGACGGGGGACAATGCCACCTAGTCCTGAGAGACATTACTAAGGCTTTTGACAAAGTATGGCACCAAGGACTAAAGTACAAAATTCTACATCTGGACTTACCTATCATCATAGAAAAACTCTTATGCGATTTTCTTGATGACAGAAAAGCCAGAATAAAAATAAACTATTACCTTGGTGAGTACTTTCAAATAAGTTGTGGAGTACCTCAGGGCAGCGTCTTGTCACCCACTCTCTTCATAATATACACCAGAGATACACCTAATTCTCACACAGGACTAAATATCAGGTATGCGGACGATATCACCCAGATAATCCATTATCAGGGAAAATCCAAGCACATGATGAATGCAAGAACAAAACTAGAAGTCAAGACAATTAATACATATGAACAAAAAATGGAAGATTAAAACTAATGTTAATAAGTTCGCCATCATTCCAATCGGCTCAAAAAAAAAATTAAGACTTGGTAATAAATGAAAACCTAGTTAATTTCCAACAAAATGGAGAATCCCTTGGACTTAAAATCTCAAGTACAAGCTATATCACTAACGTAAGTGAAAGAAAGGGAAGAGTAATCCATACCCTGAGCAAACTCTTTCGTTTTAGAAACCTCAGTACACCTATTAAAATACATTTAATAAAAGCCTTAGTCCTCCCAATCCTTGAATACCCCCAATACCTACACTTGCTTTCAGCAAATCACAAATGCTAACATTACAACGAGTACAAAACAAAGCTCTCAGATTTGCAAAAAATACAAGATACCCTTATTTACATACAACTCAAGAATTACACCACATAGCAAAAATAAGCCTATTAAATGTTAAACTGTACCATAGAGCGAAAAAGATCTGGGAAAGAATTGAACTAATAAATGAAAACTTATACAATGATTTAAGAGAAAGACACCAACATATAAACAATTTTAATAGGAACTTTCCTAGCAGCCTAACTGCTATAGAAAGAAATGAACCAGATCCACTATACACTTAATACTTAACTTCATAAAACTGTAAATCCAATATATTATTATAATGATAATATGACTAACAGTAAGAACATGTTCACCTAAATCTAAATGAATCCCAAAGTACATCATGTAAACATAAATTTTAAGAAAAACTTAGCTAGCTTATCTTTACCTGCCTAAGGCAGAATAATTATGTAAAAATATGCAAAAACCTAAATAAATACAGCAAGGTGGCCGGCCCACTAACCTTCTCCCTTCTACTGTACTTCATAATTTCCTACTTTACCTTCCTGACCAAGCCTCTACTTATTCCCCCTCTTTCCTACAAAAAAAAAAAAAAGAAAAAAAAAAAAAAAAAAAAAAAAAAAACGAGCAAATACATGGGGTGAGTGAAATTTCCTTGGCTTGCCACCAAGGTCCAAATAGCTCAGGAGTGTTGAACAAGCTCCAATCCCTGTATAGTTCCGTCCCACTCAGACGAAAATGAGTACCGGTACCTGGTTTCGTTGTGGCACAAATTAATCCAGGGACACGGCTGGTGGCTTACCTGCTACCACCAAACACACGAGAATGAGAACAAGGTTAGCCACTAGGATTGCTCATGAGTCATTGAGCTGACTCTCTCTCATGTTAGCCATGTCCCACCCAGACATAAAAAGGGGGTACCTGGAGTGTAACATCGGCTATGGCATGGTCGTATCCTGGGGTAAATTTGATTGCTTGTCTCACCTTGTCCTGTATTTCCTGTCTCTATGTGTTGGTGATCAAAATTATTGCTTGTCTCACCTTGTCCTGTATTCCCTGTGTGTGTCCCGAGCACATCTGGCCACCATAGCCAAACGAGACTCGAGAGAACAACTCGAGGAAAGGACTTGGCTCTTCCGTGGCTCTAATACTTTGATTCTGTAAAATGAGATGGCAACATAAGCAGGGGAGTCAAGCCTAGGGGCACAATAGAGAAGGCGGCGACAACCAAATCTTGCAGCTTCATGTCAAACCCCGAGCCTGCAGCCAAGTATCTAGTGGCCTACGAATACCTGTCAGCGTTGCGTGCCTTTTCTGTGGCATTGCGTAAGGGAAAACTTGAGATACTACAGAATATATATACATTTTTTTTCTATATTCCAACTTACTCCCTCTCGGGCATAAGCTGAGAAACTGTACATTCTACCGATAAACATTCAACGGTGAAGCCTGTGAGGTCTCGTTCCAGTCTAGGGAGTGAGACACGTGAAACACTTAGAGCTGCAACCAGCATTTGTCATCTTGCCTTCGCAAGATGCACAGCGCTTTGTTACTCATTCACGGTTCGAAGCAGTCCCATCTCTGGAGGTGCCTCACCTTCATGCTTTACTGTCCCCCCTGTAGCATATTTTGGATATGGGAATATTCATACAGTGCTATTTAGTCAGGAAACAATGAGGGTATTTTTTTGGCGTTTCGGTGGGCTTTGTGGTAATGCACTGATACCTGGTACAGCACAAATTCCTTCACAATATCTTCCCATTGATACATCGGGATTCGAACCAAGGACCATTGGATTACCAGTCCAGTGGCAAGACCGCTTCACCACACCTGCACATTTGTGCAGTAAGGATTCGGGTCGCACTGGTTGTGACAAGGTTAACAAATGTATAGATAGTTTATTAAAGTGTGGTGATGGGTTTTATTTGGAGTTATTATATCTAGCCAGTAGATATTAAGGTATATTTCCTACTCTGTAACAGAAGCATAATCAGTGTTTTATAATTATATATATATCTGATGTGCATGGGCTAGGCTATTTTGTGGGAGTCATTGTGTTTTGGTAGGGTGTATTATTACTGTCCATGCAGGAAAGTATTGTATACATTAATGCTTGCCCCTTAGAGCTTGGCAAAAGGTTAGTAGGATTGGACTGTGACCTCTACCTACAAGTAGACTATGTCTTTGAATAACCTAGAGTTAGGCAAGCTTTACTGGGAGTAACATTTGAAGAAAAGTGCTACGCTATCTACAGGAATTATTCATACTTGTTGTTTATGATTGGCTGTCTTATATCCACCTAAGATATATTCATATAACAATATATACTACACTTATTATCATTATATTATTATAATATTAATTTTATAATGCTTTATGATAATGATAATAATATTGAAAAAATAATGATAATAATACTTAACATACTTTTTTCTTTCTGATATACTGTATTGTTTAGAGTTTTTCATTCAAATGAAATACTCGCATACTTTAATATAAACTTGTATTTTTCAGTCAGAGTTAAACCTTTCCTTTGAAGGCATTTAATTTTGGTAAATTTCCTCGCATTTTAGACTTAATGAAAAGAAGCCAAGATTCTTTTCAAGTTCACCACAACGTTGACACTTCAGACTGATATTAATTAAACCAAGTTTATTAAGTTTGTTCTTCTTGCATATTTCCAGGCAAACTATAATTTGAATTATGATTAGTATTTATAACGTCTTTTAGAGTATTCATATTTATTTGAAATTATTTTATGGATGAAATCGATGGAGAGTATTCTAATTCAGACACTGTTTTATGGTACTGCAAGCTATGTAACGTTAATTTAAGTTCTTTTTACTGTAAATGTGTAATTACAGGTTTCCGGTTTAGGGATTTTAATGCATAATTAAAGAATTCGTTTTTTACTGAGTTAATCATAGATTTTAAATTGAATGTTAAGGGGCTTTCCCAATTTCAAGAATTGGACACCAACATGCCACGATCTGGTGTTCGTGGCCTATTCTTGGTCATTTCGGGTGACGGCTTAAGAATATTTTTGAAGTGTCGTAAAATGTCTCACAATATCTTAACAAATACTGGAGCGGCCCAAAATGTTTTAATATGTTCAAGGAATTTCGTGGTGTCAGCCGATTTAATTTAGTGTCGCAGGTGGTTCGTAAGTGGTTCTTAAATTAAAGTGTTTGATATTGTCACTGTAAAGTATGTTCTTTATTATCCTTTTAGTTTGGATAGCTCTCATCGAACAATTTAAGAATTAATTTCCGTTTCTTATGCAGAATCCTTTCCATAACATTTTGAAATACATTAGCTTAATGACTGTCAAACCCAGTTTAAAATTTGTCTATAGCAATAACCTCTTTTAAATCGAGGTAATTGTTTTGTTTGGAGTGTTTGCATAATTTCCAACCATGGTATGGGAGGGAGAAGAAGAGAAGTAGTGCAGGAGGAGGTGGGGATCAGGGGGTCAGAAGTGTGGGAAGCCATGAAAAGAGTGAAGTTGTGGAAAGCACCAGGAACAGATGGAGTGTGTGGGGAAATGTTGAGGTATGGTGGTGAGATAGTGATAGAATGGGTATGGAAAATGTGCAAACTAGCATGGGAGAAGGGGAGTGCACCCGATGACTGGAAGACTGGCATAATAGTCCCCCTATATAAGGGCAAAGGGGGAAGAGGAGTGTGTGGTAACCACCGAGGAATATGTCTTCTAAGCGTAGTAGGGAAGGTATACAGCAGGGTAGTGATTGAAAGAGTGAGAGTGAGAACGGAGAAATGGATAGGCGACGAGCAGGGAGGTTTTAGGAAGGGAAGAGGATGTGTAGATCAGATTTTTACCCTGAATTGTGTTGTCGAGAAATATCTGGAGAAGAAACAAAAGGTGTATGTTGCCTTTATGGACTTGGAGAAGGCCTATGACAGAGTGGCTAGAGAAGGTTTGTGGAAAGTACTTAGAATATACGGAGTAGAGGGCAAGTTGCTGAAAGCAGTGAAGAGCATGTATGAGGGTGCAAAGGCGGCAGTACGTGTGGAGAGTGAGCAGAGCGAGTTCTTTGACCTAAATGTTGGTTTGAAACAGGGGTGTGTGATGTCCCCGTGGTTGTTTACTGTATATATGGATGGAGTCATGAAAGAAATACTATCAAGAGCAGTGGATGTTGGTGTATCGCTGAAAAGGGAGGGAATTGAGTGTACAAAGTACAAAGGAGTACAAAGGAAATCAAGCAACAACAGATCTAGTGACCCTTCTAGGTTGCTTGTCCTCCAAAACACTGAGGATCAAGTGTCCAAACAGTGGTTTAGAGTGGGTAAGGGAACATTGGAAAGGGAATTACTGCCCTGGAACTAATGTCCGTGGTAGGATTACAAAGTTAGTAGAGGACAGATGGGTTAGTAACTGAGGGGGGGGATAAAATAAAGTTATTCATTTACAAACGCAGTCAGTCGCGGGTTTGATGCGAGATATTTGTCTAGGCGGAGTTTAAATGAATCAACGGTGATGCAGTCTATAACGTTTCGGGGAAGCCCATTCCACAAGTTGACAACTCGATTGAAGAAGAAATTCTTAGATTCGTGCGAGTTAAAAGATTTACCAATACTTTTGCAACCGTTTCCCTGCGTGTAATTAGATTGGTCGATAGTGAAGTACTTACTACAGTTAATATTGTCGATGCCTTTGATGATTTTGAACACTTGAATTAAGTCACCTCTTAATCTGCGCTGGGTTAAAGGAAATAGATTTAATTCTCTAAGACGCTCTTCGTATGGTTTGTTCTTTAGGCTAGGTATCATTTTGGTAACTCTACGTTGAACTCGTTCTAGCTTGTTTATCCGTTTTTGGTAATAAGGGCACCAGGATTGAACGCAGTATTCCAGAAGAGGGCGGACTAAGGAATTGTAAAGGGTTAGGATAACTTCTTTGGATTTATGCTCAAATGACCTGCCTATAAAGCCAATTATTTTGTTTGCCTTCTTAACAACTTCTGAACATTGTTGACTTTAGGTTACTCGATATTGTTATTCCCAGATCGGTTTCTCTGTTTACATTCTTAAGCTGAGTACCATTCATCGAATAGTTTGCTTTCTCATTTAGGTATCCGATATGTAGTACTTTACATTTATCCGCATTGAAACTCATTTGCCAAATTTGGGCCCAACATGACAATTTATCTAGATTGTGTTGCATATCGTCAACTTGTTCTTTTGAGAGTACGCTATTTGCAATTTTTGTATCGTCAGCAAATTTTGAGATTGTACAGGTGAGACCCTCATCTATGTTGTTGATGTAAATTAGAAAGAGAATTGGTCCTAGTACCGATCCCTGGGGTACCCCGCTACTTACATTGGTCCATTTAGATGCCTTACCGTTTATGACTACTCTTTGCTTTCTGTTGCTGAGCCAATGTTCTATCCATTTCAACACACCGTCCTGTATTCCATGCGCTTTAAGTTTTAGCAGTAAACGTTTGTGGGGAACTTTGTCAAAGGCCTTTTGAAAATCAAGGTATATAATATCTACAGCTTTACTCTCATCGTAGAGGTTGAGGATATCGTGGAAGAAGTCTAAGAGGTTTGTTAAACAGGAACGTTTTTTACGAAAGCCGTGTTGAGTATCTTTAAGTATGTTATTTTCCTCTATGTGATTTACGAGTCTGTCTCGTATGACCGTTTCTAGCATTTTACATACAACTGAGGTTAAGCTAATTGGACGATAGTTACTGGGTAGGGATTTGCTGCCTTTCTTGAATATCGGTGTTACGTTGGCTAGCTTCCACTGATCAGGGATAGTTTCAGACTGCAAGGATTTATTGAATAGTAATGTCAGTGGTTTGGAGAGCTCATCCTTAGCTTCCTTTAGAACTCTAGGCGAGATTGTATCAGGTCCTGGCGTTTTATTTACCTTGAGTTTATCTAAACAATTCAATACTTCTCTCTCTGTAACGGTGATATTGCTTAGAACATCTGAATTATCAATCTGAATCGGCGATGGTGTAGGGATATCACTGAGGTCTTCTGTTGTAAAAACTGATGCAAAGAAGGTATTGAGGGCATTACTCATTTGTACTTCGTCTTTGGTGTATTCTCCATTTTCATCGACTAACGGTCCAACAGTTGAAGTAACTACTTTTTTCTTTCTGATATAACTATAGAATTCTTTCGGGTTTGTTTTACTTTGATTCGCAATATGTAACTCTAAGGTCTTTTTACTTTGCTTAATTAACTTTTTGGCTTTGCGTCGTAGCTCTAGAAATTTCACCCTTCCTTCGTCATTTTGTGAGGTTTTAATCTATCATTAGCACATTTTTTAGCAAGCAGGCATTTTGAAATATCTTTATTCCACCATTTGGGCTTATTATTATGGCCTGGACGCCGTATTTTCGATGGTATGCAGTCTTGCACTGCTTTTAGGTAAGTGGTTGCGAATAACTTCCAAGATGTATTTATGCCGTTATTGTTAATTAAAAAGCTCCAGTCAGTTTCTTTAAACATAGCTCTAAGTTTATGGAAGTTTGCTTTCTTGAAATTAGGGACTTTTTCGATGCTACTATTTGGTTCGTTACTAGTAAACTTTAAAGTGAAAGTTATCGTACGATGGTCGCTGTTACTGAATTCATCACCAACATTCAAATTCTCTATCAATTCTTCTTTTGTTGCAAGTACAATGTCAAGAACGTTATTACCACGGGGCGGCGTTCGAACAAATTGATAAAGCGAACTCTCTTGCAAGTTCGTATACAAGTCATGTCCGGAGTGTGAAGTAAGAGTATCGCCCCACTTGGTCACAGGTAAATTAAAGTCGCCAAAAATTACGGTATCTTGTGAGTTACTTACATCTGCAATTTGTTTGTAAATTTCTCGGTCAGTTTGCACTGATTGAGCTGGAGGTCTGTATATTAACGCAAGTATTATTGTTGTACCTTTATTATTCTTTATTAGTACAAAAGGTGTGTCGACGTTCACAATTTGAGGTTTTGACAAGAGGGTAGGGTTAAGACTTTCTTTGATATAAAGTAAAACGCCACCTCCATTTCGATTTATTCGGCTTTTCTCAAACATTACACAACCGGGAAGTGAATACTCTGCTAAAAAGTCTCTATCTTCTGTATTGAGCCAAATTCTGTTATGCCAATCACATCATAATTTTCTGTAAACACTAGCTCCTCTAAATCTGAAAATTTATTGCGTATGCTACGAGCGTTTGCATAGAAAACCTTTAAATTTGTTATTTTAGAACTCACGGAACGCTCTTTAATAATATTTTTGGTTCTTGTCGGATCTACATTTATGTTCATGGCTGTCCTCGGTCCTCGCTGTCTTCGGTCCTTATCGCTGGTGGTCCTCGGTTGCCTCTGTTTTTTGCTTGGCGTTGATGATTTATGTCATTGCTGCTTCTTCTCGGATGGCGTTTTTTGATCCATGGCTGCGGACTGCTTCGTGTAGGAGACGAAGCTACCTATGTGGAAGCTACCTATGTGGAGTGGAAGCTACCTATACTGCTGTTTGCGGATGATACAGTTCTGATGAGTGATAATTAATGGGAGTTGCAGGGTCTGGTAAATGAGTTTGGAACAGTGTGCGAAAAACGGAATTTGAAGGTAAATGCAGGGAAGAGCAAGGTTATGGTCTTCGAAAGGGGTGAAGTCACAGAGTGTGAGGTGAAGCTGAACGGTCAGGCTATGGAGATCGTCAACTCTTCTAAGTATCTGGGCAGTGTGTTGAGTAAAGATGGGACTATGGATGAAGAAGTGTGGGAGAGGGTACAACAGGGGAAGAGGGTTGTAGGAACGCTGAAAGCAGTAACAAGAAATAGGGTGGTCAGTATGGAAGTGAATAAGTCCTTGCATGACAGTGTGGTAATCCCGACACTGACTTACGGAAGCGAAGCATGGACGTTGGTTGAGAGACTCGGACCAAGAGTGAGAGCAGTGGAAATGAATTACTTAAGGAGTGCGTGCGGAGTTACATGGAGAGATAGACAGACTAATGAGGAAGTAAGAAGGAGGTGTGGTGTGGAGGTAGATGTGCTGGAAAGTGTGAAAATTAACAACTTGAGATGGTTCGGCCATATGGAACGTATGGAAAGCGAGAGAATGACTAAGAGGGTGTACGAGAGCGAGGTGGAGGGACAAAGAGGGAGAGGTAGACCGAATGAGAGGTGGAAGGATGGAGTGAGGAAGTACATGAACGAAGGCGGTGCTGGTTGGGGGAGGGGCGTCGACTGACTGTGGACAGAGGTGCGTGGGGGCGGTTCGTTCGTGGCCACCCCTTCGGGGATCACGGCGTCAGGCAATAGATAGATAGAAAATTTTATATGTTAGTTCATTGTCTGAAAAAGGAATTTTCGACATTTCTATGAACACCAAAGGTCCAGCCATCGATCTTTAAGGGGGGATGGTTCACTTTTTGGTAGATTTTTCATTTATTTATTATTATTTTTTAGTTTCCTCCCTAGACCTCCATCAAACTTAAAAAACATCCATCAAATCCCCCTTCTAGATTAATTTGTACATTTTTCGGTAGAAAAATTTCCCGGCCGAAGGCCGGTTACTCTTAAGATTACAGGCTCGCTATCGCTCGCCAGGAAAACATTGACACCTACATGGCACAAAAGGTCTTAAAACTGACAACGAAATGGGGCAAAAGGTATTAAAATCGCCAAACTAATGGGCCGAACGTCATAAAATCTGAAAATTATAGGGGGTAAGCATGAGGAAGAAGGGTGACCAGAAAAACAGCCCATGTCCCCTCTTAATGAATCTGTGGGACTCCAATTGTGATATTTACCCAGTTTGCAGGTTTGCAGTAGCTTTCGATGATAATTCGAAATTTGATATTTCATAGGAGAGACCAAAGGGTTACCTTTACTACACAACGAATTTTCAAGAACCTTATAGATATTGTTGCACGAACACTTAATCTGTACCAGATAATTAGGCTAAATATAATACCCCGAGTTCTCACTAGTGGAGGGAACATTAAATGTGAACCATATTTGGGTTGTTTAATTTCTTAAGTATTATGTTCGGATCCCCATTTGTAGCCGGTGATTTGTTCTAGCGTGTTATTGTGATTTTCATGGGAGTTAATTTAGTATGTCCTATCTCAAACATTCCCTCTCTTGTATTAAAATATCACATTGCTTTCAACATAGCTCTGTCTGACTGGCTGTCTCTCCCTTTCTCTCTTTTTTTCCTCCTTCCATTCGAGTTCACCTTTTTACCCGTCCATTGCTTTATCTCCGTCTGTCAGTCAAGGAAATGAGTCTGTCTTCTCCATTGACTCTTATCTCGTCTTCTCGCTATTATAAGTCTCTCTCTCTCTCTCTCCCCCCCTTTCTTTCCACCTCCTTATAATAGACATCAAAATCAGCCCTCCAAAGAAAGCACACCTTTGATTCACCTGCAACTGAACACAACAAAAGGCAGAGAAACGACCAACATCTTATGGCACTATTCCCTCTCACTCTCTGTACATAATTATATATGTACATTTATCTATCTATATACAGTATATATATATATATATATATATATATATATATATATATATATTGATATTAGTGTAGCCAGGGAGGATATTTTCTTTCAGGCAGGTGAGATTAAAATAATAGGCACAGTTTGCATTATTGAGTTTTTTATTGATACTCTCAATTTTTCGTATAGTTTTTCTGGTATTTTCAGGAAGTTGGTAAAGGAGGTTTGCAAATGGTTCCGACGTTTCAATGGGCGCAGCCATCATTATCAAGGAGAAGTGAAGTTAGAAGGTGATAAGTCGAGTTTATATAGGCGATACAAGATCAAAAGAGGGATTATTGTGTGCTAGCTGCACGCTGGTTGGCTAACCTAAGACTAGTTCTGGTAGGCTGGCCGGACGCAGGAGTGGGCGGGGCCTCTGCGTCGTTCATCTGCGTGTGTGTACTTTAAACACACAAGCGGAATACAGCCAGATCCTACTAGTCCAGTAAATCTAGCAATCATTTAACTGGACCTAGAACAAATTGAAATAGAAGGTTTTTTGGCTTTAACTTGTTTATTAGGTCCCTCTGATGAACATATAAAAAGTCTCCAACTTTTGGACACTGGGAAAGTGGTTAATTTGCATAAATTCAAGATGGCCGCCGTCCAAAGCTTCAATTTACAGATAACTTTTTTCTGGTTGCTCCTAGACCCTATAAATGTATTACAAACAACGTTTTTTGGCTTTAACTTGTTTATTAGGTCCCTCTGATGAACATATAAAAAGTCTCCAACTTTTGGACACCTGGAAAGTGGTTAATTTACAGCCGAAAAACCTTACAGACAGGCTGAACTGTCTCTTTCACAAGGGGTGACACAGGCACTTTGTGCTTGTATGGGTTTTTTGACCTGTTGTCCCTCTTTTTAAAAAAAAAAAAAAAAAAAAAACATGACGTAGTATGACGTCATTCAGAGCCAATTATGTAATTCATGATAGGAGTTCGTATTCACTTGGATCATCGGTGCTTGCATCAAAGTTGCTATTTTGACAGAGTCCTTTACATTGACCACATGCACTGGAACATTCAAGCTCATTCCGTTTGCAACTACAGCGTTGAGTGTCACAGTTGCCCTTACACTGACATCTGACCAATTTCAGTAGTGAATCAGGAGCCACTGGCGAATCCATCGTCTTCGGTTCAAGCTGTCCCTTCCGCAGACACCAGCCCCATTTCTCGGGGTCCACACAGTTTCCCCATCCATTCCTGGACCTGACAATAAACTCGGAACGAGTGGTATTTGGCTGCATAGGTTGGTGGGGAAGACTGTGAACTTCAACGGTAGTTGAACTTTTTGCCACCTTGTTGCAAAACTTTGTCTTTCGCAGTCCGTCAAGGGTGTCATTTCCTTTTCCCCCGTACAAATAAACCAAGGCCTTTTCACCAGCTGATGATATTGCGTCTTTACTTCCACTTTGGCAACAGAATGCTTCTATACATTTCAAGAAACCGTTGTCTTCCCTCACTTTCCTCAAGGCAGCCCCTTTACCAATACCATACAGTCGTGAGGTTGTGTCACATCCACAGAGTGCATGGACAACTGGCAGGACACGACAGATGCTTTCACCGAGAGCTTCTGCTACTGAGTTAATATGCCAACATTTCCCACCTTCCTTGCTCGACTTGAAGTACAAATCATTCATCCCTCGTTCCGCATAATGACACAACAGCACCAACAAGTCTGTGTCCTCACCTATCACATATGTCACGGTTTCCCTTGCATGCTCAATTCCCTTCTTCGCAATCATGACATCTGCATCTGCTGGCGCATTGACACAGTCAATTCCATTTGCCTTGAATGTTTCACACAATAAGTCAATGAAGTTTTGCTTATTGTCCGAGTTTGACAAGAAGTTTTCCTTTTTTGACCGAAGGGGCATGGTTGGAGTGAACATCACCTTTTGACCAAAGACTCCTTTTGATCGTCGATTGTGTGTCATGTCCTTGGTAGTAGGTCCTGATTTATAACCGTCGAATACAACCACCGGGTTGAGAAAGTTTTTGGAAACATGCTTCATGTACATGCTTGCAATGTCCTCAAATGTGTCACCCTTCTTCCATGGAATCCTTTGCAATAAGGAACCACCATCCAGAACATGGGTCACAATCCTTTCTTCCTCAAATGATTCCAATGACGACTTGGGAACAACAGCAGCTATCTCATCTCCTAGCTGTGGTTTATTGGCTTCCCTGAGCCTCCCCCACTTATCGAACAGAGCAGTAGTGTAGCTAGACAACTCATACGCAAAGACCTCTTCAACACCTAAGTCCCTGTTATTAGCAAAGATGAGGAGCCTCTGGAAAAGGAGCTGTGGGTCGATTGGTACTTTTTCAGCACTGATTGTAACCTTTGCACCCAACGACTCAACTTGATCTTTCTTCCTAAATGAAAAGTCAAAAGCATTGCTACCTTCCATCTTCTGCACAATGTTCATACCAACCTCATACAGTAAATGAGGATTGGCCGAGGCTGGTCCTGTCACACCGTTGGCAATATTCCTGAGTTCATTTGATTCTTGAAATGGATCATAATCCTTGAAGAATGCGAGAACCTTCTCTGTGTCCTTCCTATCTCGTTCACGCCTTGCTTCAGTCATTTCTTTGTGCTGCTCAGAGGTGTGGAAATGCTTCCCTGTCAGTTCTTGCATAACTTCACTCACCTCAGCGCAGGCTGGCATAGCAAGTAACCAGCGCAGGCGTTGCGTTTCCTCCATGCCCCTACCACGTGTCAATCCACCATTCGTTTTCAAAGAGCGCATCAAAACCTGCTCTATAACCAAGTCGCTTGGCAGTCCTGCCCACAGCCGATCACTTCGGCGGATCACAAATAGACCGGAGTTCAATTGACAGAACATGTCTGGGTTGAGCTGCTCAAGTTCAATCATGTCTTGAATGTACACATGGGCTGACTTGGCATAATTGTTATGACCACACGCTGCAAAGTACGGCAACATCTCCTGGAGTGTTCCGAGGTACAGTAGGAAATCGCCCATTCTCAGTGCCCTCAGGAAGCGACGCAGCAGGTCAATCATGTCCATGTATTGAATCCATAGCTTTCCCATCTTATGCTCTGCTAAGGAGCTCTTCTCAGCTTTAAGTTTTTCAGAAATTCTGTTGAAAACGTCTTTACTGCAGACTTCATCCGGTGAAACGTCTTCACGCAACAGCTTATCCAAAAGATCTGCAGCCTCCTGGAAGTCCTTGCATGCGTCACTTTCCTCATCTACCATTGAGAGGTTGACACCGTATGCCCTGCCTAACACAATTGAACTCAAGGCTGTGTCAACCAAGAAGTGGCCTCTGATTGCTCGTGCATAGGCTTTCCCACTCAGCATTTGGGTCACAGCATTTTCAGCGTATATAAGTTCCAAAACCTCCTTAAGCCCAGATGCTTCCATAACATGGCCCATGCATCCCAAAAAGCTCATCACAGAGTGAAAGCCACCAAGGTTCAAAACAATGGGTTTTCAGTTCGCTTCCTTCCTTCTCATGAACAATGATCGTCTTCGCTTTCCAATAAAGCGGTTGGTCGAATGTCAGCATTGGCGTCGTTCCCTGGCGATGGCTTTCCGCAGCAACGAAGTGAAGTGTTGAGTAAATACAACTCATGTCCGTAGGGTCCATGTCAATCATGGGCAAGAAATGGACGGATGATTTCCCTGGCAAAATGTAATAGACAATAATGTGCAGTAAAGGTAGGGCTTGACCTAGAACAAATTGCAATAGAAGGTTTTTTTGGCTGTAAGGTTTTTTTGGCTGTAAATTAACCACTTTCCAGGTGTCCAAAAGTTGGAGACTTTTTATATGTTCATCAGAGGGACCTAATAAACAAGTTAAAGCCAAAAAACGTTGTTTGTAATACATTTATAGGGTCTAGGAGCAACCAGAAAAAAGTTATCTGTAAATTGAAGCTTTGGACGGCGGCCATCTTGAATTTATGCAAATTAACCACTTTCCCGGTGTCCAAAAGTTGGAGACTTTTTATATGTTCATCAGAGGGACCTAATAAACAAGTTAAAGCCAAAAAACCTTCTATTGCAATTTGTTCTAAGTCCAGCCCTACTTTGACTGGTCTATACCCTCGGCACGCCCTTCCACAGTGAGGCCCCCCATGATGCCCCCAGGAATGCCCCCTCCACACACGCAGATGAACGACGCAGAGGCCCCGCCCACTCCTGCGTCCGGCCAGCCTACCAGAACTAGTCTTAGGTTAGCCAACCAGCGTGCAGCTAGCACACAATAATCCCTCTTTTGATCTTGTATCGCCTATATAAACTCGACTTATCACCTTCTAACTTCACTTCTCCTTGATAATGATGGCTGCGCCCATTGAAACGTCGGAACCATTTGCAAACCTCCTTTACCAACTTCCTGAAAATACCAGAAAAACTATACGAAAAATTGAGAGTATCAATAAAAAACTCAATAATGCAAACTGTGCCTATTATTTTAATCTCACCTGCCTGAAAGAATATATATATATATATATATATATATATATATATATATATATATATATATATATATATAATTTCTTCCAATACAATACGAGTTTATTTTGTATCATTGTAGTACATAGATTGCACCTGTGTCGTTCTTTCCGAAGACATATTAAATCTTGAATGGGACAATAAGGGAATACATGTTAGCATAGAATACCCAGGCAATCTCAGATTCGCTGATGATATCGGGGGGGTTTTTCAGCGATTCGGGGGAAGAGTTACAACAAATGATGGAAGATTTACACAGAGAAAGCCTAAAGGTAGGGGTGAAAATTAATAGAAAGAAAAACTTAAATTATGTTTAATCATCTTGTGCAACTACAACAATAAAATAAAGGAAGATGCCGTGATAGAAGCAGTTAAAAACTACATAGGATATACAGGTACCTAGGCCAGGTCACTCTAGAAAAACCAAATTGAGGATAGGCACGGGATGGCATGCAGAGCTCTAGTATGACCATCAAGCTACCCTTTTCATTAAAAAAAATACAGCGATGCCATTCGCTCCACTTTTTTCAACTACGGACCGCCCCCCCACCCTCCCCAGACATTTTTTGTGGGGTCAAATATATATGGCTCGATGCGCGCGAACATTCCCTACACGTTGATGTACTTTTCATCGATATTTGCAAGGGGCGCCCAAATCGTCATACCTCCGCACAGGGATGCCTGTATATATAGGGCTTCACAGCGGAGAGGTTAATAAGGTTGTTAGCATCTAGATAGCATACAATCATATTTCAAACTATTGCTTCGAGCAGCTTGCATATTATTGAGGTGAGGCTTATTGGGCGATAGTTTCTGGGCAGAGCTTTATTTCCTTTTGTAAAAATGAGTGTTACGTTAGCTAATTTCCATTCTTTGGGGACTTTATTGTTTATTGGTTTTTAGTTTTGATATGGCATCGGAGATGCCTGTGTTTGTAATTTCAGTATCGCATGCATTGCAGTTATTTATTTGAACTGGCGTAATATGAGGAACAGAGTAATGTTTTCCTGAGTACACACTTACGCACAAAAGCTATTGAGCGTGTTGCACATTTGAATTATGTCATCAATTTGTTCCTCTCTTTCATCAACTATCGGGCCAATTGTGGAGGTAAATACTTGTTTACATTCTGATATAGCTACAACTCTTTTGGATTTGACTTGCTTAAGGTGCAGT
This sequence comes from Paralithodes platypus, assembly GCA_032716605.1. NCBI lineage: Eukaryota > Metazoa > Arthropoda > Malacostraca > Decapoda > Lithodidae > Paralithodes > Paralithodes platypus. The sequence goes on from CM064495.1 coordinate 20,123,725, forward strand.
ATGATTTTATTTTTTTTGTTTGCTCTGTTCATTAATTGCTTTGCTTTACGACGAAGTTTGGTGAAATTTTCCCAATTATTTTTACATTTGGGTGGTTAGAATGTTTGTATGTATATGAAGAAGACAAAAGGCAAAGCTGCCTGCAACAAGTGACTGAATAGAAGGAGGAGGTGCTTGTGAGAGCTAGCTGGATTACTCTCTGTGTAGGTGAGACACAAGTAGAAACAGTGAGGGCTCCCCAGGGTATTGCTCTGCTTGATTGGTGTCTACAATCTCTCCAGCAACAAATTGCAGACAAAGTTGTTCCACTAGAGGTCTCAGTAGCAAACAAAGTGATTACACTTGAGGTCTTAGTTGAAGCCTACACATTTTCTATCTTAAATGACGTGGAGCGGTTATTTCAGCACCCCACTTGTATCCATGACCACATTGGAGGTCAGCCCAACATTCTTGACTTATTACTAAACTCTAATTCTTCTACATAAACTGTAAATACTTTATTCATTGGGCTCCTCCGGTCATAATCTGATCTCTGTTTACCTGTCCTATCTCCTCTGGCGCAGCCATCTGACCCTCCCGGCCGCCTGCGCTTATGGCACTTTGGCGCTGCTGAATGGGAGGCTCTTCGGTAGTACTTCCTTAATTTTCCATGGAATTATTTTTGCTTCCGTGACCGGGGACCCTCAGAGTGTGCTGAGCGCATTTCGGAGGTGATCGTCTCTCTTGGAAAGATCATGTCACCACTCTTCTAAAAGAGCTTCCTAGAAGTTTCGTTTTGATCATCTATCTCCGTGGGTTCTTTACCCCTGTACAGCTTCTTGCTCTGTAAAGGTGTACAGCGCACCCATGTATCGAATACTGTTCGAATGTTTGGGGAGGTTCATCCCATATCGCACATCTCAAAAAGGGTCGGGTCTATACCATTTAGTCTCTCAACTCACCTCCTTCCCACAAAAGAAAGAAGGTATTTCTCTACAATCTCTCCTTACACGCTGTAATGTTGCATTTCTCTTACTCTTCTACCGATGCAACAATTAATCAGTGATCTTCAGAGCTCTCTCAGTGTATACAGTACTCCTCCCTAACGGAGACCAGGAGTGGCACCTCACCTATCAATGCATTTTAGCCTGCATTTTAACTCTCTAACCCAAGAGTGAAGCACATTTTCCCAGTCTTTTTTCTACTCAACAAGTAAACTCTGGAACTCCCTCCTGCAATATCTTTCCCTCATCCTATGACTTAGACTGCTTCAAGCTCCTTGTGTCTAGGCCCCCATTTTGACTCTACACACTTGAATTTAGCTCCCTCTCACTCTTTCAACTTGGTGGAGGGGGAACACTTGTTACAAGCAACTTTGCCATTTACACACAAGAAAAAAAGAGTCTTAGTTTTACAGGGGCACCAAGATGGTAGTTGCTAAATCTCTCTCCCAGGATGTCTATATGAATACCCTCAGAACCTATTATGTTGGAGAAATATGGGATTGGTGTAGTTCTTCTAAGGGGAGACTAAGAAGAAGTCCTCAATATAAGTACAATAGAAAACAACGCCAGTTATACAATAGGTACAAAACAACAACCTTTATTCATTATACCACCAAATAATGAGGTTCTCCACACAAATCGAACACTGAAAGTTATCATCAAATTAAGAATAAATACAAAAAGTTCAATAACATAAGATATCCAAAATTTAGAGCAGGGCTCAATATATGCATTCTTGAATTGGAAATTCAGGTATTTCTTTATAGTGGAGAATGAAATTTTAAGGAATAATCTAGGTTCCTTAGACTTAATCAAAGATTAGGCCTACTTATAAGACAATAATATTAATACAATAATCATATATACGAATAATTTTGTTCTATGTGGTGAGGGAGATACTTCGCAGAACTGCCCCCTTGTATCGAGTGTTGACCTCTTCCCACCGAGGTGAAAGAGTGACAGGGCCCAAAATCAAGGGACGTTTCAGCCCAAAATGCCTTGGACATACGGAGTTTGAAGCAATTAAGTCATAGGAAGAGCGATTTTTAAACTGATTATGGGAGAGAGTTCCAGAGCTGTCGAAGTAAAAATAGAAGAAAGACGATAAATCTTTCACTCTTGGATCTGGCAGAGTTGAACAGATTAGGGGTGGGATTGCTTAGTTGCAAGAGTGGATTACTTACCCTACCGTAAGGAGTTGTATTCACCACTGGGGAACAGCTCTGAGGAACATGATTATTTTAGTATGATAGAATAGCGAGAGGAGATGCAACATTGCGGCGAGAGAGAGAGAGATTGCAAAGAGTGGTGGATTTTGAGTGGAAGGATGTAAATGATACAAGGTTCCCGTCTCCTTTGTCCTAGGAGTGTGGTGTGCAGAGGCCTCTTCCCACACATGTGAACAATATCATAAGACGCACCTGTTCCCCCGTACAGAGCAAGCAAGTGTGTAGGGTAAAGAAACCCTTGAGGTTGGTTGAGCTACAATAGATTCGGTAGGATGCCTAGTAACGGAATGAATATGGTCCTTCCAAGTGACGAGCAGAAGAACAAAAAAACAAAACAAATATGGAGAAAAGAGATTTAAGGATTGATTTTGCTATGGTGAGAAGGGAAGTCCTCTGGAGCTCTTGGGACGGGAATAGAGGCAAGAAATTGGGTTTGGAAGCATTAAGGCAACAAGGTTTTCCGCCCCCAATTGGAATAGTAGTTAGATCAAATATAAGTGTTTGCATGACTGGTGTTTTAATGTGCCTAGTGGCAGTCATCATACTGTAGGTTTTTACCTTTTTTCCTAAGTTTGCCGTAGTCTCTCAGTGCCTCTGGGTCTTTTTTTGTGATTGATCTTGATGGTGTTTCTGCACCCTCGGCTGAGACCTTCGGCATCCTCCCACATAATAATAATAATACTAATACGAATGGACTTCGTTAGGTTTTGTTTTGAGGGATGCCAGGTTTTTGGGCGTTTCTACGGAAACTAATTGAGTAGTGTAAGGTAAGTCGTCTGCCCTGCGTATGAATAGATGGACTGGACCCCGGTACAGTGAGAAGATCATTCTATGAAAATTAGAAAGAGAATGGGAGACTAGGGACCAGATGCCCTGAGGCAAAACACCGTGCATTTTGTGAAGTTGATAGGTATGAGAAATTCCCCCCTCAGTGACAGCACGCATTGGCAAGTAAAACACAACCCCGCAGATACGGAACGCCGCGGAAAGGGAAAAAATAGACCACAAAGGCACCAATCCGGAGGGCTAGAAAACCAAAGGAGGGAGGGTAGTTTAGCAATTAAAGATTTTGTGCCCAGAATCCTACTCGACAGGGCCTTTGATTATGTACTCGTGCAAGAGAAAAAAAGGTTCCCTCACCAGATAGTCCTCGAAATGGAGGATGACATGACCAGAGTTTGTAAGATTAGAACGAAGATCAACATGTATCCCGAACCCGGACCTAGCGACCCTAAGACCCATTCTGGCGTTCTTGAGCAGTGATTATGAAAGAGAAAATTGCGTGAACCCTAGACATTCGGAAGCAGGAAGCATGAATAGTTTAAAAACTTTTAAAGATAAAATAGATGAGGAGCAATTGGAACGTAGTAGTTGGTAGGGTGACGGGCACACTAACCCCTTCTTTGTGGCTAGTTGTTGTAATTGCAGAGCAAACTTCCAGCAAGAAGGGAGACGAGTTAGAGGGAAAACAGAGACGATAAAATACATGGAAAATTATGTTTATGATGTTTGCTCGTTACCGGTAAGTTTCCAATATTTGCGACAGCCCCCCACATAGTATAGCCTGCCGCCCCCCCCCCCCTGTCCGCATCTATAGTACTGAAGTACATTTTCTCGTTTTCAGCTCGTACTCCCCCTATAAAAGAATATGAACCATGAAGAAATACCTAATCATTTGATAATCCTAATAGTCATTCTCATGTTTGATAATTTCGCAATGGCCCGTGTTGGATTTAGCACGCGTGAAAATCATTCTATAAAGATCTTAAGGCTATCTTTAAGCTACGCTTGGTACCCGACGAAGTGGTACAGAAGGCAGGATATTAAATAGGGGATATACAAAAAAGATCAGCTAAGGTGTTTATTACAATGTTCCGAACAGGCGAGAACTACTTATTGAAAGGAATTGGGCTTCGGGTCTCTAAAGTTAGATACACACTAGTGCCGTTATATATATCCTACATAGTGACCTTCCTGTGTTGAAGCGTTGGACCCTCTTCAATGATTGTTATTCACTTCGTGTTGGTAATGGGCGTCTTATGCCTACACTTTTCTTATGGGGTATTATTAACTCCCATGCGTCTCACCACACCACAGGCTTTACAGTTCGTCAAAATTGATGGAGTCTATATACAGGGGCTGCTATCTTTATTACTTATTGTTTGGTAAAAATTCAAACCCCCCAAAAACCAAACACAGGGCTCTAGCAGTAATGTTACGACGAGTCCCTCTTCCTCCCCGTGCATGCCGTCGGTCTCACAAATATCGATGGTGTGGGAGGTAACGTTTGTTCCTCACAGGCTATACACTCTGTGTCAGTATCACATCCTGACTTAATCGCATTACACTTGGCATGATCCAGACAACTAACACCTGACAGGGGGCAGGGGGCCCATCTATCACATTTCTGCCAACGGCAGGGGGCTCGTCTCACATCTGAAGGGGGGGACAGTCTCAACCAACATGTCAGTGGTGTGCATATAAACCCTACTAGGATAATCCACACACCTAGCCGTGATTATGGATAACATCAGCAATGGCTATTTATGAATGTTACCTCTTTAACGTGAACTTGATATTGTATGGGCTGTTGTTAAAAATTAATTCGTTTATAAATAACAAATTGATATATATCATGTTATTTGGTAACGCGATAGGAATAAAAAAACAGTTACTGGGAAGTTGCTTGTTTACTATAATTAATTCATGGTCAGTTAATGATATATACATGATAGATTGATTTGATTGTAATTTCTTCACAAAAATCCTATAGACGTAACATAATACAAAATTGCACCCCAATCTACAATTACTAACACTACACCAATACTACCCCCACCCGACCCCACATTTAGTATCAAACAACGTGCCGTTGCATCTAACCTGTATAAGTAGATATAGGCGTATGATACAGCAAGGCATGGATTCTTCATGACCTCTGGCAATGACTCACATACTTCACCCTTCACGGCCTCCATAACAGCCCCAAAATTACAAATATTTGAGGATCCTTCCCATACCATTACCGGTACCATCGATGTGAAAATAATGTTCAAAGTCCCTAGAACGCTTCGCTATAGTTGTTGTGTTTCTACACATCCTATAATCTTCTTCCTTCATCATCATCTGCCCATCTTCTCTTTCTTATATTTGTAGGATCGCACCCCAAAATAGTTTCCCACCCCTGTCGGAGAAAAATACGCCCCACGTCCTCAAATATATTCCCACGCCAAGACTATTTCTAGTCTCCTATCTTCAGACAATCATAAATGTCACCGTCTATTATACCAGGTATCCTTTCAGGGGAATACTATAATCAAGTGCTACTTGTGCCCCCCCCCTTTCTGCTATCAATGGAACGAGACGAGACGAGAGATCCGAGCGAGAGAGAGCCCCAAGAGGCAGATGATGAGATTGAGAGCGCCGTACATACATCTCTCTGAAACCTATTAGCATTATAATGACCCTAATGATTCCCTCATTGCATAATTATCTATCTGACATATCTCTCTACTGATCGATTAAATATGTATGTTCGTCTGTATAGATGGTATCTACCCTGTCCTCTTAATATTCTATTATCAATTTTGGCCGCGAAGCGAGAAAGGTATCCATCACCCCCACAAAACACCGTGCAACCCACCCAGCCGCTTGTCCTTTCGTTCTGTCTGTCTGTCCCATTTATCTCCTCACAGGGTTATTTATTAGAGGCTTACAAAATTAGACGGGGCTCCGTGCGCATATCAGTCCAAACAGGGAAACCATGAAATTGATTCTTACTGACAGGTTAAGGTCAATCCATAAAGGTAAAAGAGTTATAGGTCAATTTGTTCAACTATTTGAATACTAGTTCGATTCCTTCAAACATATGCCACAATGCTAGATGTCTACTTATATGACAAACACTACTGACAAACCAGTTTATCAGCTAAATATTGCCTAAGGTTACGGTCAAAGATAAAGGCACAAAGGTCAAAATGAGATTTAATTAATATTACCCTTTCTTAGCTAATGTATACATCCTTTCACCAAAACGCTGCAGCATATATCATATATGCCTATACAAGCGGTTCAGACAGGTACAAACAACATTAATGATTAACTAAAAGGTCAACTGTCAAATGGTTAAGGTCAATATAATTTACACTTCCGTGCTGGCCTTTAACCAAATCATCACCCCACATTCGCTGACATTGGTTGGCATTGGTGTAAAGAACGCCCCATTACTTGCCCAAAAATTATCAGGACACATTCTGCCAAGTGTCAAGATAAAGGTTCAAAGGTTATTTTTCATTATTATCATTCAACCCACCCCCATTATCTGATTACTAATCAAGAATTGCTTCATCACAAAATTACCCTGTACATAAAATACTTGCTTTGTACAATTAAACCCCATGATCATGGATTCCTCTCTTTAAGCGTCTTTCAAAGGGACATCAGCCGTCAAGAGTCAACATTTCAGCTATTTAATACTGGCGCCCTAAACGATTCCAATTTTGAAACTTACCTAGAGGTTGTTTATATAGAAATGTTATTGAGCAAATATCAAATAAGCTGCTATTTCAAATTTCAATGGCCCTCAAAATGTCCAAAGGAAAAGGCCTCAAAAACATGATTTATGATTAGTACTCTACTTTGTTTGAACTTCTGAATATATTTTCGTCCAAAATATAGCCCCCTGAGACCAAAATCAAGGTTTGTGTGTTAGAGGTAATTTAGGTGTGTTGGAATGAAGTGCGGGTGGGCTTGTTAAGTGTTCCCCAGTGAAATGAACTTACCTTTACTCCTTTTTTAACCATAATTATGAGTACCTTATAACCACATTCACAATGAAAATTAATGAAAAGCATGTGACTTCTCCCAGGATAGGCAGGAGGACGTTGTTCTGTGATTGAGTTGGCTGACCATTACTCTCTGTATTTAGGTGAGCGCACAAACTAGACAAACAGTGGGGGGGAGCCAAGTAAATTAAAGCAGGAGTTCCAGCAACTCCTTATAATATCACCGAACTCTGTGGCCGTCCACCTATGTACTGCACCTGCTCGAATTGGTGCCTATATATATCCGACCAACCTATACTATTCCCTCAATGGCGTCTTTCAAAGCGTCAACACCATTTTAAGGACCAGCCATACCCCAGACGGCGATCTGAAAATCAGATTATATGTGTACAAGGTCCAATACATTAACCACTTTATTACTATTAATTCAGTAATTTCAACCAAATTCGCTGATTACCTGGGTTGGGCCCTTCACATGAACCAAATTACAATGTTACTTGTTCAACACTAAAAACCCCATGGAAGTTCAATATAAACCGGTCAAAGGACCCATTGCCCAAACTATTCTTGCTCCACACACTACCTATCCAATACGTTTCACCCAAAGTACAACATGAGATGACGGGCCCTGGAAAATATTATGCCAACATTTACCCCTCAGTCCACCCACGCCTTTACTCACACGCTCCAGGTTTCCAGATACGCTTATATATACACGTATGGTACCAGAAACATCCGCCACAGTTTTGTTGGGCTTGTGACACCTCACAGGCGCCCATGTAAACAATGGTCCACACCTACATTCCTCTGGGCCCAACGATCCTAGACTAACGCCAACCCCACGAAGAGGATTTCTATGGAAATTGAGACATCAACCTCCTTCATTCCTCTCCACGTCATCCGGCCCCGGTCTACTATGCATCACTTACCAACGCTAGATGACACTATGTTTTGCAATTCAGCTCAGACAGAGAAGACACAACAAGATCGCTCTATACAAGCCTCTAAATGGACCGAGAGGCCTCCAAACTACTGTACACATACCAATTATCCTATGCTATACCTAGACTTTAAGGCTATTCACTTTCTCTTATTAATAAAACTATATAAACATACATAAATTTCCCCACACACTAATTCATGTATGCATTATATCACATTTTAAGGCTGTAGACCCAACCCCAACCGCCAATTAACCATCAGTAAACAATATTTCCCATGCCTCTTATGTTCCAAAACAAACCACTTCCCCCGGACCCCCCCTTGTTCCCACTCTCCGCCTCATAAAAATCAAATACTTACCCTGGCCGAAAAACCAAGGGTAAAGTTAGGCACAGTCTGAGGCCCACGGTATCCCACCCCCGGGGGGTTCAACTCTTTGGGGGCCAGATTACCTTATGACACAACTCGTGTAAGCCCGGATTAGCACCAAACTATCTTCCGTAGACGTCGCCTGAGCCCAAAATCCTTCTTAGATCGTTGCACCCTTCAAAGCAGCGCACTCGTTGTCTGGCCACGAGATTTTTGTCGTGATTAGGCTGTACCGGAAGTAAACCCCTACGCTAGTCGCTAACCCTGTGTGAGGGCTACGCCCGGGCCTTCCCCCCTTCCATTGGTAACCAGACCCAAGACCGGACCACCAGCAACCGTTTCCCCCCAGGTCAACTTTGTAACTTTAAAAAACTTTTGTATGTGTTTAGTGTGGCAATCACCACGGCCAATCTGGGGATCCGCCGTTATGTGAGCTCGTCCTGGAATCTTTACGATTCCTACTCACTCAAAGGCACATAGCTCTAGAGAGAGTGTTGAGGAGGGGAGGCAAGGCGGTGTTGCGATGCGAGAGAGGAAGGCGTTGGAGTGGCAGTTGTTATGTGTGTTACTAGGTCCCCCTCGTATACGTCATCAGGATGTCCCCCTGACTTCGGGGCTGCAAGACACTGTGACAACACATGCTAGGACGTTACCTACCACACCCACTAAATGTCCCGCCGTGGCCTCGGTCGCCGTGGATTCGATTCCCGGGTCTTGTCAGATTTCAACACGCGAGCAGTTAGGCTAACCACTCGACCACCACAGCTCTTTGTGTCACAATAATCTCTACAAGGCTACTCTATACTATACTCCGACTGTCAAATTAAGTGCTTCTTTGTTTTACACACTTATGTTGTGTTGTCGTGATTATTGTAAAGGTTGTGTAGGATATGTTATGGTGTTGCAAGCCGCACACCACATAAACTAACTGAGTATTCTTTTATCTTCTCACCCTTAGTCCTTTTGTTACTCGTGTCGAGAGTACATACAACCCGCCTATCCTAGGATTCGATTTATTATACCCCTATATACTGTCGCTAATCGATATTTCGAATGTATTGCCACCTAGGTTTAGATACCTAATATATCCACATTCGGCCCGATTATGCCCTGCAAGCTACACGTAAATATTGTGATTACAACTTTTCCCCCCCCCCTTAACAGTCATCTGATACTAATTTAATATGGGATTATTCACCCCCGGGTGACATACATCGTGTATATTGTTCACAGAGAGTCGTTATCTATCGTGTCTCTTAGTTAGACTTAATTTCTTATTCCTACTGTTTCCTGACTTAACAACCATTGTAAAACCCAAATTTACAACTTGAATTCATAGTAATTTTCTATTTTGCCCATACATTGCGTTAATATTTCAACTGTCTAGGGTGTTCGTGCCTTTTCCATAAGACCTCATCTTCTTTTACTACAGTTTCCCTGATTACTCACTATTATTAAATCCTAACTATAATACGTTAGTAGAGAATTAACAAAGCATCTCTGCTTTATTTTATAACTCGTATTAGTCTATTTGCCATTCACGGCTGATATTCTTATCGCAATTTATATATTCTATTTAACCGAGGGACGTTGTGACCTCAGTATTATTACCTTACCTCGAGTCACGCCTTCTACCTCGCGTTACCCCATGACCTTCAGGAGTATCAGCTTATTCTATTGAGGACTAACCCCCTCTGATCACCGTTATATGCGATTATTTAAGATATTCATAGATCATATGTTTATTCAATTGTGACCCTTATAATCAATTATTATATTATAAACTGATTTTATATCAATCCACTGCTTTAAGAATATTTATTATTTATCATTTCTTGATTAGTAGGGCTTATCTCGAGAGCCTATTTCCATATACAGACGACCCTCACCCAAGTATCTAGTTATTACCCATGTCCGTGCTACGTGATCATAAAGTCGAAATAAAACCTTGTGAAACCCAACCGTGTCCATTCTGTATCATTGTTAGGGGAGATTGAGGCCAGCCATCTTATAATTGCATACCCAGGGACCCGTCAGCTGTGTTCCTGTCTGAGTGTTATACGTTCTTAAAAGCTTTCCTAGAGTGGAAAGATCGAGAAAATGACATACCGAGGCAAATAATTAGTGCCCCGGTCCCATAACAGATAAATTCCCTTGTCTTGTCTTTGTATTTGCTAATACCAATGACCCGGCATACCTAAAAACAATCCTTAAACTGATCCAACGGCTCATAATAACATATCAAGATCCAGCGGTACATTGCTCGTTCAATAAATTAAGTTGTTTTGCTACATTCAAATGCTTAATAACAAAAACTTGTTTTGTTAGCTTGCTAATCTATCTATATTGTATATTTGTCCCCATTACTACAGTATATACAGTGGTGTTTGGTTTCCAGTAATGCTTTTCATAATATTATATGGTGGGACCACCTCATCCCTTAGACAAAAATAAGAAATACATTATTTTCATCTATGAGCATGAGGTGCAGTACTTGACTATAAAAAAAAAAAAAAAATAAAAAAAAATAAAAAAAAAAAAAAAAAAAAAAAAAAAAGAAAAAGAGATAACGGACGTTCATGTACAAGATTTAAAGTTACCCCACGCCATAAGATACAATGCCGTTCAAGTCCAAGGCGGGAATGTTGCCATTTTAGTGGATTATATCCATTTGGGCCCCTTCGCCTATCGCTTCGCTATCCCTCAAGCCCATAGTGTAGACAGTATCCGATTATTACTTTTCGGCCCTAGAAAACCCAATACTGTCCGTCCCTTTCGCCGGATTTGATTTTTCTACCGAAAAAAACTCATCTTGCTATCCGCTCACGAGCCTGAAGATGAGTAACCGCACGATTGGATACAAACACGCTAGAATGGTATTACAGTACCAGGTCCCCCCCCGGTCAGTACCGAAGACACTCACTTTGCCAGGCTCTAGCGCCAGGACCCGGGGGGGGGGTTTAATCCCATGTGGTTGTGTGTCGTTCTAGTCGTTCGCAGGCGGAATCTTGAATCATGGTCATGACAGTTTTAAGATAGTCGATAGCAATGGAAATGTCAATGAATACATAATTAAACTGATATTACATTATTAAGATTTTAGCGATATTTCAATCCATCTTGAGGAAGGACCGGTAACCATTCGATGCATCCTTTAATTATGTCAGTCATCTCCCATAACAACCAAGTTTTATTCTTTCTATTATTAGTATTTGGTGTAATGCGGTATGCATTTTTGATTCTATTCTGTGTTTTGGGGGCCGTAAGTTTTTTAAACATTATTTTTCAACCCTCCCAACACTACACTGCCCAATGGCATTGTTATCTATCGTTAACATTAAATTCCGTTAGGTAATAAACCCCTTCCCCGTGTACTTATAAATACTCAACCCAATCCCATGCGTTCATTAGAGTAATTGGGGGGGGGGGGGGGGTGTATTCTTATTTTTGTCTCTTCGATGTAGTCCACCATATAATTTATGAAAAGCTTTACTTACTGGACCAATTTTCCCTGTATATGTATGTACTTCTATATTTTCTTTAAGTACCATACGAGGTTGAAAGAAATGTGCAATTTCTGCGTTGGAAATTTTACCTGTATTCAAAAGTTTCCAGCCGTCCTCTGAAGAGTTTTTTCGCCCATGTTGGGTGGTTGGCAGGGAAAGCTAGATGGAATGACCCGACCTTAGTCTTAAAGTTCATGGGTGCGTCACTAAGGGGTTACATTATGACCATGAACATGAGTTACTCAGGAATACGAGCTCGTTTGCACGGACAAACAGCAGTATCAAGTAAGGATATACATGATCGGTAAAATGGTAAACATGAAGGGTATATATAGAGGTGGAGGGATCTAGAGGAGGCTACAAATCACCGGGCGGCAAAAGTTGCTATTGGTGGTTAGTGCGGGTACCTTCATAGGAGTGCAAAAAGAGTCGAAACGCTTCACGCAGGCGCACTAGATGCGGGAATCGGTGTTTGTGTTAGTTGGGGCCCGGGCTTTCGGCCCACAAGCTGATTGGCTGTCGTCGTCGCAGGGGCGTGGACCCCTAAGCTTGCGTACAGTACGCTGTGGCGCCGGCAGAAGACGAATGTCTGAAGGAGAGTATGCCGGGGGGGCTGCTCGGTCCAATGGGGAACCCCCCAACGCCGGGGCCCCGTTTTGCGAGGGTGTACGTTAGGTCCTGTAATGATTAGGTGCCTTTTGGCAGAAAGGACAGGATCTGACAGGGCCCGAGTTAATGTATATATTACCTTGGCCCTATATAGATCCTATCTAGATCATTTTATACACTATAATATTGATACTTACTATATATATCTTTACATTATGAGATAGAGATATACAGTATACTATATTACCGTATATTCTATATTATATATGTAGTATATTATTTTGTGATCCAGCAATAATAGTATCTTAAATTACTAATGGTTTAACGTCAACATTATCACATTTCATGGGATGCAGGTGAAAACATTAGATTGTCTTCCCTTACTGCACCAGATACACGCGCATGCAAAATTTACAGCTCATTCGGCACCATTTCGTGTATTCAACGTCAGAGCCAGCATTCATCATCCAATATTTATCAACAGGTCAATGTCAGCCTTTCATGTGTTTTATACCTTTCTTGTTCCTATTTAATTTTGTTTTCAATTTACAAAACCAATATGTATCCATGCCCCCAATTTATTCAGATAAAACTATACCACAAAAATCCATTCGACACCGAAGGGCACTGCTAGATATGGCTAATAATAATTCTACTAGGCGTTAATGATTAGTTGTATGTCACAATTATTACCTGGTGGGCTACTACAGTTCTTCTATTCAATGTTCAGATAACATTTTTACAATAAACTTCCATTAACAAAATGCTGAAATATTTTTAGGAATGTCTTTAATCATTAGTTCAAACTGTGAAGGGAAGGAAATCTAATTATTTGTAAAATTGGGTACGTACGTTTTTTTTCCAATTCCAAAATTCACGAAAACTGGGCCATCTCTACACTTCTGACCCCTTAATTATCTATATTTATATCTTATATATCTATCTATCGTAGTCAGCCTATCTATCTCTTTGTCTGAACTGTCCTATCCATCTGTAAACATATGTTATATCATCCTATGTATCAGTATCCTATTATTTGTTATCTATATTATTCATCTACTTTTATCTACTTTATCTATCTATGACCCCTCCATCGTACCTAATCCCCTAAAATTCAACTATGGTCCTCACCGTAACTATTCACTTCCAAGCAGTATGTCGTCCAATGCCAGCAAGCCCTCCAACGTCATCTGTCCCTATACCACTGGCACAAAGCAACTCCTTTGCAACCTTTCGACCTTTGCCCTACTATGACCCCCCACATTTAAGGGGTCGCCTGGGGTAGTGCTGTGTTTTTTCCGGTCTCTTTAACTTATTTTTCATTTTATTTTGTAGTTTCTACTCGCCGCTAGACCCTCCCATCAAGCTTAGCAATCCAATAACCCACGCACTCCCTAGACCCCCCACTTCAACGACTAAATTTGTTATAATGCTTTCGGTAGAAAACAATTCCCGGGCGACAGACCGGTTTCCTCTTCCAAATTTCCAGGCTCGCGCGTACCTATAGCGCTTCCAGTCAGGAAAAAATGGACACCATACACTGGCACGAAAGGTGTCTGCACATCATTGACAAAGTTAAATGGGGCCCGTTTCCCCCACGCGAACGTGTTAAAAATCAGTCACAACTACTGGGTCGAATTTCCTTCCTTACCTTAATCTCAAAAACAAATGGGGTGGTTTACACACGCAGGGAGGAAGGGGGCCAGCAAACAATACTTGACCCCTCATTCTCCCACATTTAATCGAATTCTATGTTGCCTTAATTTTTTCCTTCCCCCCTTTACTTTCCCCCGTTTACTTATGGCTTCATGCTAAAATTAGACTATTCTTCTGGTGGCTTTTTGAGTACGTTCGGTGTATCTTATCCCCATTATTTGTAAATCACTTTTAGAATTAAGTACATTCTTCGTAGAGCGTACTATTTTTTATCGTAGTATTAGAAATCTTATACTTGTTCGGCGCTGCGCCGCGGCGTTATTCTTATTTTTGTATTTCTTGTCATATTTTTTTTGGCCCCTTACCCCCCTACATATTGCTTTAGTTTGATCATCCTAGTAACTCAATCAAGACTTAATACAAAACACCACATTCCCAAATGGCCTCCCCATCGACAGAAAATTTGTGACATTTTTTCGGTAGAAAATATGGCCGAAGCCCGTAAGGCTGCGTAGTCCTTTATCACAAGTGTAGGCTCGCCGCGTGCTTGCTCGCCAGGGAAATATCGACAACTAAAATGCCGAAAAGGTCTGTAATATTGACAAAGAAATGGGATTAAGCCTCTATAGTTCACCAATTCAGGACCGCGTGAGGCGAGTTTCCAAAGACCGTCCACCCAGTCTCGGAAACTCGTGTTGGTAATGAGTTACCTCTGGAAGAGATGCCAAGTGCCCACCACATCGGGCACTCTGGGTAACCTCCCTATACCTATGGAAAATCCAATCGAGCAGCCCAAATTTATAAGTGTTATATAAGTTGTGGGCTGCCTCTATTTTTGCGCTAGTGATTTACCAAAGAGTATCAGGGAGTGACATCCCCAGAGTGGCCCATTGGTCGTGGGTATGCCGTGGCAACCTCTCATCCAGTCAGTAATTACACCGAGTTTTTCCGAGGCTTGTTTACTCTTGTGAAAACCGGCCTCACACTCCTGAATGTGTGAACTAGGCGTTCTAGCATTTGCATGAGTCTACAGGGGCGGCTAAACATGACGGAGAAGAGTGTTTCAGAAAAATTACATATACAATTACAGTGGCTTTATTATAATAGTGAGTGCCCCTCTTTGGGTTAGCATGAGGATACTAACAGCTGGGCAGTTCGATTGGCTGGATATGTAGTTTACTACCGGGCTGATGGTAGTATGAGCCTATTACCAGTGAGGACTGGTGGTAGTATTTGGGAGGGATACAGTGAGCGGTGAGGTAGTATTAGGTATACAGTGGGTGCGGTAGTATGAGTAATACCAAGTGCGTGACGAGTATATTCGTAACATTGCTTAGGTAGTTATAGTTATACAGTGCTTGAGGTATTATTATTATACATTTATTGAGGTAGTAATGAGGTCTTATACAGTGATTGAGCATTCGTATGAGTTATACAGTGAGTTGACGGGTAGTATGAGCTTATACAGTGAGTGAGGCTTTAGTATGCAGTTATACAGTGGGGTGAGGTAGTATGAGGTATAACGTGGGTGATTGGTACGTATGCGTCTATACATGTGAGTGAGTATTATGAGTTATACAGTAGTGCAGGTATATGATTAGACATGAGTGATGTAGTATGAGTTATACGGTGAGTGAGGTAGTAATGACGTTATACAGTGGTGTGAGGGGTCTAGTATGAGGTATACAGTGACTGAGGTAGTATGAGTTATACAGTGAGTGAGGTAGTATGCTAGTTACTACACGTGAGTGATTGTAGCATGAGTTATACAATGAGTGAGGTCCCAGTATGAGTTATACCAGGTGGGTGATTGGTAGTATGCAGTTCATACAGTGAGTGACTGGTAGTATGAGTTATACAGTTAGTGATGGTAGTATGAGTTATTACAGTGCGGTGACGGTAGTATGAGTTATACAGTGAGTGATGTAGTATGAGCTTTTATACAGTGCAGTGACCCGGTAGTCATAGAGTTATACAGTGAGTGAGGTAAGTAATGAGTTGGGATACAGTTGGTGACTCCGGGAGTATTAGGTATACAGTGCAGTGAGGTAGTATTAGCCATATACAGTGCAGTGAAGGTAGTATAGACGTTATCTACAGTGAGTCGGGACCGGTAGTATGAGTTATACAGTGAGTGAGGGTAGTATGAGTTATACCAGTGAGTGAGGTAATGATTTATACTTGGTGAGTATTATGAGGTATACAGTGAGTGATGTAGCATGAGTTATACAGTGTGTTGACGGTACGTATGAGTTATACAGTGAGTGAGGTAGTATGAGTTATACATGTGAGTGAGGTAAGTAGGATGGTTATACAGTGGTTAGCATGAGGTATACATTGAGGTAGTATGAGTTATTACAGTGAGTTATTGAGGTAGTGATGAGGTACCTACAGTGAGTGATTCCCGGTAGTATGACGGTACTACAGTGAGTGAGGTAGTAATGAGGTATACAGGGGGTGACTGGTCCAGTACTGACGTTATACAGCGGGTGACGCGGTCAGTTATGAGTTATACAGTGAGTGACCCGCGGTAGTATGAGTTATACACGTGATGAGGTTAGCGATGAGGTATACCCAGTGAGTGAGGTAGTATGATCTATACAGTGGGTGAGGTTAGTATGAGGTTGTACAGGTGAGTGATGTAGTGATTAGGTTTATCCAGTGACTGCAAGATAGTATGAGTTTTTGCAATTACAGTGGGGTGAGGTCGTATGAGTTATACAGTGGAGTGATTAGGAGGAGTTATACACCCAGTTGAGTGAGTGTAGTGCCTGATGAGGTATACAGTGAGTGAGCGTTAGTACTGAGTTAATACAGTGGGTTAGTGTATGCGTTATACAGTTCTTGATCGGCTAGTATGAGGTATTACAGTGAGTGAGGTATCATGAGTTCTACAGTGAGTTGAGGTAGTATGATTTATACAGTGCGGTGAGGGTAGTATGAGTTATACAGTGAGTGCAGGTAGTATGAGGATTATACAGGGAGTGAGGTAATTATGAGTTTTATACAGTGGGTGATCTTGGTAGTATGAGGTTATACAGTGACTGTTGAGGTAGTATGAGTTATACAGTGAGATTGAGGTTAGCATACCTGGAGTTATACAGTGAGTGCACCTTGTAGTATGAGTTATACAGTGGGTGAGGTAGTAGATTATACAGTGAGTGGACCCTTTTGGTACGTTATGAGTTATACAGTGAGTGATCGTGGTAGCATGAGTTATACAGTGAGTGAGGTAATATGAGAGTTATACAGTGAGTGAGGTAGTATGAGTTATACAGTGACGTGAGGTAGTATCGAGATATTACAGTGAGTGAGTAAATATCGACGTATACCGTGGAGTGAGGGAGTAGCTGAGTTATACAGTTGATGTGAGGTAGCATGAGTTATACAGTGAGTGACGGTAGGTATGAGTTATACAGTGAGTGAGGTAGTATGAGTATTATAAAGTGAGTGAGGTAGTATGGGGAGTTATACAGTGAGT